>JAPYYX010000354.1:0-77489 GCA_030522605.1 Cremastinae sp. B BG-2022a | reverse complement strand
CTTTTAGATTTATTGAAAATATCGTTCTTCTATATTTAATATTTCTATATTAATATAGTTTCAAATAATATATTTTCCGTTTGTGAGAGCTCGAGCGACAATTTTGCTCGAGTAATAAAACTCGCAGAACAATAAGCTAAAAATAAACTCACCTGTCGATTCCGTGCTTACGAGAAATCGATCTAATTGATGAAAGTTCAAGTTCATTATGGATCGTATCGATCGTCTTTACACACTCGTGGACTCCCGCGCACAAAATTCCACGCTTTCACCTTGAAAATATCCCACATTTCCGACTCTGGATCAGTCGTAATTATTTATTTAATTATCATAACGCACGTGTCTTTTTTCCAATTACCAAAGCGCTACGGAAATCGAACGTGCTCGACCTAGAATTTCCTAACCTCGTTTAACTTTTTATTCAATCCTTTCGAACGAAGATGCGCACTGATTCATTCATCACAAATAAAATAATTATATTTTATTCAAGATAAATGTGGCTTTACTTTTCCATACATATATCGTTTTATTTACATTTACAAAATTTGTTTTATTTTTTGTAAATATCTTATTAATAATATTTTTATTAACCATCAAGATAAATTCTGTTTTAATAATTTTCTCTTTTTTGTTGTACTTATGCATGTATCCACGTGAAGAGATAAGTAAACCACGACGGGATACGAATACTGAACGATTTCCTTGCGTTATTACGCGTTGCGCTCGATATCTTCGAAATCGACCAAGCCGGCGTCCTAGTCGTCGTCTCTCGAAGACCGTTGAGCGCGTCGAGTTCGATGCACCCCTCGAACTTTTATGCATCTTGAGACATTCCAAGCCTAATCGAACGCGATTATGTACTTTCTCATTTTTTTTCTAACAAAAAAAACATCCCTAGCACAAGAATATTTAATTTGTAAGACGTAAAGAAAAAGTCAAAGACAAATTTTTGTTATTTTTTATCAATTTGCAAGCATAGATCTATGGGATATGATAAAGGATTTTGCATCGATGAGATGCAGAGAGAGATGTATACTCTAATTATAATTATGCAGACGAGACACAGCCTACGGCCATAGCCTTACCGAGGCAGCGCGATACATACAATCGTGATAGGTTGAAGATTATTCAATTTATCCTCTCACTTCCGCCGAAGCTCACCGTGATTACATCCTCCACTCCCCTCCGTATATGATCAAATGATTGAAGAACCAATATCGCGAAAATGTAATTAGTTTCCTAATTCTTTTTTATCTTCATATTCTCCTTCCTCTTCCTTGTTCAGATGCAAATTCATAAAAATATCTTCCTTTTTTAAAGTAGAATTTATTTATCATTATAATTATTATTATATCCTTCCCGGTACATTTTTTCTGGTAAAATTCTGATCGAAAGTCGAACATTTTTGTAATTTCGTTTATATTTGAAATGTTATTATCATGTAAACAAAGCAGCTTTACATTTTTAATTTTCGTATCCGTTTTGGTGTTGTAGTTGTTGTTAAAAAAAATGAAATGTAAAGAATTCCTTTGGCTTATCGAATTGGTAATTATTTTCAGATATCGGATATCGTTGTTGGTCAAGAAGCGAACGTGACAGCTCGCGAAGCTCTGCTGAGATGGGCGAGACGTTCGACGGCACGTTATCCTGGAGTCCGCGTGACCGACTTCACGGGCTCCTGGAGAGACGGGCTCGCCTTCAGTGCCCTCCTGCACAGGAATCGTCCCGATCTCGTCGACTGGAGAACGGCGAGGTCCTATCAGGCTCGCGAACGACTCCACCAAGTATTTTACGTCGCCGAGCGCGAGTACGGCGTTACGAGGCTTCTCGATCCCGAAGGTAAGAGAAACATTATTTTTCCCTTTTTTCACCAGACGAACGATAAATTTTACTAACCTATATATTTACAAGTATACAGATATATATAAACTCGATAATTCATAAAATTATACAGCATCAAGAAAATGAATTTGAGATTCAAAACATTTGGCACGATTCTAACGAGATTTGAACTCGCACTTTGAGCAAAGGTCAACGTCCGAAACTTTCACTTTTATTCCACGATCTCGAGAGCAATCGGTGCATGATGTCACTATTGTTAGCTTCCTTAATTTTTTTTACCCTCCCGAGAGGAGAAAATCTCTCTCCCGCTGCTTTTATCGGGAATTCTCAAATCCCAAGAGTCATCAAACGGGTATAAAGTTACCGGCTCTCTCGCAAACATCTAGCGACCTTTCTGAACGGCGGAAAGTTTATCAAACTTCCCTACCGCAAGCTTTTCACTTAATCTGCATATATACGAATATCTCGTCGGTTCGTCCTATAGAAATCCAAGAGCTCCGAGATCAATAGGACAAAGGCCCCTGTCGTGTTGCATTAATTTCCCTTTTTGCACGATCTTCGTCTATTTTTTTTTTGCACGATCGTTTTACGACGGATGATTTTTTTGCATATCAAAAAGTGAAATCGATACATTGATTTTTTAAAAGATTTCTTGAAAATTCGATCATTTTTGATAAGTGAAATTTATCAGATTCTGAAAAGACAAAATCGTTCACACGATACGGAATGTCATTTGGAAATATCCAATTCATTGTTCAAAATTTGAGGTTTTGTATTCAAGTTGTGCGAAATGTGAAAAATATCTCAATTTTTTTTATACTGTAGGCCAATATGTAACAAAACGTACCAGGAAATATTTGGGGAGAGGGAATTTCCCCGAATTTGGAAAACGGTCGAGCGGTTCCCCGAATCGGCCGAGGCCCAGCTCGAGCGTCGGCCAATCGGGTCGGAGCGGTGCTCATGGAGGGGGGAATGCGCGCGACGCGAGAGCGAGAACAGTCGTCAGTTCTCCCTCGACGTTGCAACCGTACACATCTTGTTCAACATACCTATATTTCTATTCTTATGTAAAAAAAATCCGTGTGTTCACTTATTTATCCTTCCCTTCAATACTTTTCGAATGAACTCAATTTATGAACTTTAATGACAAAAAAATTTCGTCGCGTTGAACAAAATTCGTCAAGGTCAAATTTTTGTAGATATTTTTTAAACAAGATGAAACTTGAAAAAGAAAAAAATTTTTAACGTGTGTATGAATCTCATAACATCAGGGTCAATTTTTATATCATTTTTGTAGATACTTTAAACAAGATGAAACTTCAAAAAGAAAAAATTTTTCAACATTTGTATGAATCTCATAACTGCACACAAAAAGTAAATTTATACACTATAATAAAATTTTCAACGATTGGGCATTAAAAAACGAACAATGCATCGTACAAACATTATGGACTCATTGTCTTTTTAATATTATTCTTTCTTCAAGTATTGTGAGATGCGAGTATCCATCTGGAAATTACGATCGTAGGGAAATGAAAATACTAATAACAAAGAATAACGGAAATTCTAGAGGTGTGTCACGTACGCCGAGCGCTCTCCGCCTCTCAATTTTTAATTTTCTTTCAATCAAAATCCACGCATTTATCAATCGACCATTCGTTCCTCCACTTTATTTCGCAAATTCACAAACTTGCGTTTATTTTGAATTTCTTACGAAGAACTTGAAAGTCCTTTTAAAGGATAAATATTCCCAGCTCCGAGATTTCTCCGTGAGAAAGAAAAAAATCGCAAAAAACGGCGAGCAATTTTTACATCTCTTTTTCGCTTTTTTTTCTCTTCTTCATGGTGTGTGACGACGGAGTAGCGTACTTCGATACATCTTTCGGACACGAACACGAATGAAAACCGAAAAAAAAGAAAAATACACTGACAGAGTATGTAGCGCACATTATTTTCGGTCACGGTACCGGGAGGCACTTCCGGTCACACTCACACTCCGTGACACACGCCTCGGCTTTTCTCGTTAATAATTGTCGGACTCTCGCCAGATACACACACGATTCCCCCCAGCAACACTGCGTGGGTGATTCTCTTCTTTATCGTTCGGTGAATCAAGGAATTCCAAAAAAAAAACGGAATTTCTGGAGGAAAGCAAAAAAACAAAGAAAACGACAAAAAAAGGAGTTGACGATCTTAAATTAGATTTTTTTTGTTCCTTTTTTTACATAGTTCTTTATCACGAGAGCACTTATTTCGATAAGTCAGTTTGTTATCAATCTTTATCATTGCATCAAGGAATTTAGAAAAATCGGAATTTCTGAAGAAGATTAGAAAGCGAACGAAATAATCGACAAAAAACAAATTTATACTCTTCAATGGGAATTTTTTCAATTTAATTGTTTGAATTTTTTTTTAAATTTCACTTTGGTAAAAAAATCGAGAATAAAAATTCCATGTAAATGAGCTCATTGAAGTGTCATCGCAGTTGACAAAAATATTTTTTATCTCTCGGTTCATATGTACTCTCAAGTAGAGCACAAGTCCATGACCGTCCGCGTTAGATAATCGCCTCATTTTCTCTCGTCGGTATATCTTGTCTTGTTTGCATCTCCATTGTCATTGTGACGACTTAATGAAGCTTTGCAGCAGGTGAAATGTCGGATACTCTCAAATTGATTCGAGCATCAAACGTCAATCTTTTTCGTAGTACTCATTTTACAACTAAAAAATGTTAAATATTATCATTTAAGAATATTTATAGATTTCATAGGGCAGGGGGGGGGGGCAAAATGGGGTACTTAAGAAAAATTTCCGATTTCAAGGGTTTGAATATGCTGAATCTTTTGTTTTTTAATCACAATTAAGATGTTTCGGTACAGTTGTCATAAAACTCAAGAAATTAACACGTAAAAGAGATAGGGAATTGAAAAATGATCAGAATTGAATAAAAAATGGAAACAATGATCGTTATTAGTAAATAAACTGATATAAATTTCCAAAAAATATTCGTCTATATACGTAGATATTGAGTTATTAAAGAAATCATTTCCGGTCTTATGCATGGAGCCTATAGCTATATTCATAGAAAAAGGACAATTTTCTCTTTCGATAACTCGAAAACTATATAGATGAAAATTTTGAAAAAAATCATGTTCACGTATTTTCTGATAAAGAACACCTTCACAAAATTTTTTCACATTCTGATCATAGTCGTTTATGTACCGAAACACCTTAAAGGAAAGAAACAAAATTTTCAGCTGAAATAAGATTTTCATGGGAAAAAAAAGTTTTTTTAGCGGTCAAACTGGGGAACCTCTCCAAAAAGTACGAAATATTTTTTTTTTCACAATTTGTCAAGTTATTATTAGCTTTGATGTCTTATTTTTAGCTTTAATTTTTGTTTAAATCTGTTCTTAAATCACCAAACATAATGTTCTTAGCAAAAAAAGACTATTTGATATTAAATTTTATCAAATTTTGAAATATTGAAAATTTTGACGAAATTTTTGGGGTACCCCATTTTGCCCCCCTTACCCTACTATTATGAGTATAATTCCTAATATATTATAATATTTAATAATAATTATAATAAAATCAGGATAAATTGAGAAGATCAAAAATATGAAACAGTTAAAAAAATATTATTGTTGGTAAAAACAAAAATTAAAAATATTATAATTTCAGATGTCGATACCCCCGAACCGGACGAGAAGTCTCTGATAACGTACATCTCTTCGCTCTACGACGTATTCCCTGAGCCACCGCCGATTCATCCTCTGTACGACGCGGAGGCCCAGCGTCGATCTGCCGAGTATCGGGAGCTCGCGAGCTCGATCCACTTGTGGATTCGCGAAAAGATCTCGATAATGCAGGAACGAGCATTCCCTCCGACCCTGATCGAGATGAAGAAACTCGCTGCGGACAGCTCGAAATTCAAGAACGAGGAAGTTCCACCTCGCTATCGGGACAAGCAGAGGCTCGCTCACATCTTCCGGGACCTTCAAAAATACTTCGAAGCTGTCGGCGAGGTTGACATCGAGCCCGAGCTTCATATCGACGTTATCGACAAAAATTGGAATCGATTGCTCATGCTGCATCAAGAGAGAGAACAAGCGATTATCGATGAAATCAAACGGTAGATTTATCCATTAAAATATTAATCTTCCAATGATTTTTGATGTAAAAATATTATTATTATTAATTATTATTATTCATTGGTATTAATTGAATATTATTTGATTTTATCGACAGTCTCGAGAGATTGCAACGCCTTGCCGAAAAGGTTCATCGTGAGATGAAATCAACGGATAATCGTCTGGAAGAGCTGGAGAGACGAGTGGAGGATGAAGCTCGTCGGCTCGATCGACTTCATCCGCTTGAAGCTAAGCACGCCGTTGACCTGCTGGAACAGGACATACGAAATACCGAAATACAGATACAAAACATATTCACCGATGTTCACACGCTCACCGAGGGTAGATACAGCCAGGCCGCTGAACTCCATAAGAGGTGAACTGAATATTACACATTTAAGGAAATATGCTGAAATTTCTTTGATAGATTTATATGAAATAATGTAATAAAAATTTAAATTAAATGGAAATTGAAATTTAAATTTTTTAGGGTCCAAAAATTGCATCAACGTTGGGTAGCGCTGCGTTCGCTTTTGCACAAGCGTCTCGTGCAGCCCCTATCAGCGGTTTCATTCCCCGTTGAGGAGCGAGTGGTTACGAAGCATCGTACGACGGTCCACGAGACTCGTCTCGTCGACACGAATCCTCATTTCCGAAATTTGCACGACTGCATCGATTGGTGCAAGAACAAAATAAAGCAACTCCAGGAGGCTGAGTATGGCTCAGATTTGCCAAGCGTTCAGAGCGAGCTCGAGCTTCATCAGCGCGAGCACAAAAACGTCGAGCAGTTCCACTCGAAAGTCGACAAGTGCGTCCACGCGAAAAACAATTTCCACGGCGAGGAGCTCGCTCTCTACAGCCAACATCTTGGTGCTTTGCAAAAAATTTACTCCGAATTGCTCGCCATGTCGAACAAGAGACTTTCCGATCTTGATACCCTTCACGATTTCATCCAATCCGCGACCGGAGAACTCGTCTGGCTGAACGCCAAGGAAGAGACCGAGGTCACTCGTGACTGGAGCGACAAGAGTCTCAATCTTCAGAGCGTTGAACAATACTACGAGGTATAATTTTTCGTTTCCTTTCTTCATTCCATTTCTCTCTATTTCTTTAAACCGATTTATCATAAAAGAAACTAGAATTTCGTTCACGTAAAACCACGATTTTTTTTATCTTTATAAATTTATGTTACAAGCAAACATATGGATCTGGCATTGAGGTAAAAATGAAAAGATCGTTAAATGCTAAATGTTAATACACTGATCGATAGATCTCTTAATTGAGTTTTCATCATGAATATTACACTCGAAATAATTGGCAACAATCTCTATACAAAATTTCTTGTCGAACGAGTCATTAAATATGAAATCGAATGATTGAATGAAATATATTAGAATAAATTTAATTGAAGATAGAAAAATATGTAAACACATAGAAAATATTGCCATTTAAAGATTTTCGAGAGTCACTCATAAGACGAGTATAACAGAATTCATTCTGGGTAAATTAAAGATGTCACCGATTGAAATGTAGGAATTTTATTTTTTCGAAAATACGATATGGAAGACTCAAATTAGGTGTTAAATGTCATCTATACTATGGACAATATTTTGTAGATTGTATAAAAATGAGTTAGTTTTCTGCCAATTTATTCGAGATGTTATTCTTTTCATACTCATTCGATTTGCGTAAGTTGATAAAAAAAAATATTCACCAAAACAATGAATGCTCAAATAAAATTAAAAATTCGACAGTCCCTGATGAGTGACCTGGAGAAGCGAGAGATTCAATTCTCAGCGGTGCAAGATCGTGGAGAGGCTCTGGTGCTCCAACACCATCCAGCGGCGAAAACAATCGAGGCGTACATGTCGGCGATGCAGAGTCAATGGGCCTGGTTGCTGCAGCTTACCCTGTGTCTGGAAGTTCATCTCAAGCACGCAACGCACAGTCAACAATTTTTCAAAGATGTGCACCAGGCAGAACAATGGATTTCAAAGAGAGACGAGATTCTCAACAGCGTTTATTCCCAGTCGGACTTTACCCTCGACGAGGGAGAACGTCTCTTGAAAGGAATGCAAGAGCTTCGGGAAGAATTGAACAATTACGGTGATCAGGTCCAGCGTCTCGTTGATCAGGCAAAGGACGTCGTCCCAATGAAGCAACGAAGACAGCCGGTCACGAGGCCGCTTCAAGTTACCTGCATTTGCAAATACAAACAAGTCAATGTGAGTTTGAAATATTTATTTATTAGATCCTCCAATTTTTTATGAATTTTAAACTAATATTGAGAATATTTTAATAAAGCAGAAATAATACTTACTAAAAATAAATATTTCAGATGTCGATCGAGAAGAACGAGCAGTGCACGCTGTATGATAATTCCGGTCGAGTCAAATGGCGGGTGAAGAATTCGCAAGGAGTTGAATCTCCGGTTGCGGGAGTTTGCTTTGCTCTCCAGCCACCCGACAAGGAGGCCCTTGACGCCGCGGAAAGATTGAGACGACAGTACGATCGGAGCGTCGCGCTCTGGCAGCGAAAACAACTTCGTCTCCGTCAGAATATGATTTTCGCGACGATAAAGGTCGTAAAGGGTTGGGATTTGCCGCAATTCCTGGCAATGGGTCAGGATCAACGAAGCGCGATAAGAAAAGCCCTGAACGAGGACGCCGACAAACTTTTGTCCGAAGGAGATCCGGTCGATCCACAACTTCGAAGATTGCGCCGTGAAATGGCTGATGTTAATCGGCTCTTCGATGAGTTTGAGAAACGAGCGAGAGCCGAGGAAGAATCGAAGAACGCTGGAAGAATTTTCAACGAGCAGGTTTCTACTCTCCAGCAGGCTCTCGACGAGGCCGAAAGAATACTCAATTCTCGAATAGCAGCTCCGCTGCCGCGTGATCTTGACAGCTTGGAGCATCTCGTCCTCGAGCACAAAGATTACGAGCAAAATCTTCAAGGTCTCGCTCCGGATGTCGAGCAAGTCCAGCAAACCTTCCGAGGTATAACTCTCAAGACTCCAGCGATGAGAAACAAACTCGACAACGTTATGACCAAATGGAAACATTTGTGGAATTTGAGCAGTTTGTACATCGAGAGACTGAAGTGTGTGGAAATCGTTCTTTCGGGATTGGATGAGAATACAGCGGCTATTTCGGAGTTTGAAATAAAATTGGCCTCCTTCGGAGAGCTCCCGTCCGATGTTAAGGGTCTTCAGAACGTTTTGGAGGATTTGATGATCCTCCAGAACGCGATAGCTCAACAACAACTGCTCATTGATCAATTGAACGACGACGCTCACAACGCACGTCGCCTCGTTGAAAAATCACGACCTAATCATCGCGGTCCTCATGGCGACATGGATCGCCTCGACGCTGAAGTCAATCGGTTGAACGCAAGGTGGACCAACATCTGCGGACAACTCGTCGACCGTCTCCGCAGCGCTGAAACCGCGTATACTCTCGCGCAGCAATATCACACTTCCTATCAGAGCGAGGTTGATTTCGTTGATGAGAGTTATGGAAAATTGGAAAACATTGCTCCAATACACAATAAGCCTCAGGAATTTGAAGCTACAAAGGCAAACTATATTCTTATTTCGTTTAAATCTTTTTTAGTTCATGTTTTCTTGGTTTCTTACTATTGGTATTTACTCAGCCATTTATGGCGTTATGAAAAATTCTGTTTGACGGAGGATTTACGAAGGCCAAAAAAATCCGAGTGAGGAGACCAAGAAAAATTCGGCCGTGAAAATATTATCAATTTTTCTAATCCATTTCCGCTATGGAACATTTATCTTTGACATATCTAGTGATAATAAGTAGAATTTTCATTCCAGAACTTGTTGAACAACGTAGTTGGACGTGCCCCAGCAATCGAGGCGGTCAACGTGACGGGTGGAAGGTTTATTCGCGAGGGCAAGGTAAGATGAGCTCGTAAAGATCAAAGCGAGGCGAAAAAATCCTGGCAAAAGCGCCAAAAAGCATACATAGCCTTTAAAAAGCCCATGGTGCGAATGAGATGCGAGAGTGTGTGGTATCTAGTCTCTATTTTATAATTCAAAAAAATCTAGCAATGGACAAAAGATTTCATCGTTGAAGCGCGATCAATTCTTACTTTTTTTAATTCTTGATTTAAAAAAACGCAAAAATTTTCATTGATCGACAATATTTTATTTTTTTTTGTTCCCTTGAAAATTCTTGATTTGAAGTTCGTGCCTCGACGATGCAATCTCCAATTGGATAATATCTCTGTATCCACTGTAAATACCCTGTCATCGTGTATTCTATTTATTTTCTTCATTCATCTTATTATTTAATTCATCTTATTATATCGCCAAATGTAAAAAAAAACGTTCGTCGATAAAGAGCCTTTCAGCGGACAACGAACGATACATTGTCGACACGTATCGACTTCTACAACCGGTCATACGCTCGTGGAGACAAACATACATCTGTCAACTGTCGTTAATCTTCTCTCTACGGACTGCAAACAGAAACAGACGAGGCTGCAAAACAAAAATACGAGAAGACTTTACCAGGATCACTATTCTTTTTCTAATATTTTCTTATAATTTTTATATTTACTTTCTTTTTTTTATATTTATGTGTTATTTCTTATCGTTTTATAATCAATGTTTAGCTTTAATTGTCTTTAACGATTTTCGACAATTCACATTTATACCACACTTGACTAAAAATTTGTCAGCTGTGATAACGCTACGAAATTCGGGGAACGGCACACTCGACTTGTCCGTTTTTTGACTGATTTTTCGTTTACATTTTTCTCTAATCCAATCCACGACGAACACCGATTATCAATCATGCGATTTCTCGATCACTTTTTTTTCGAGGATACTGTTTTTTAACTGAACAAAATGAGTAGCATGGTTGAATGGTGCTTGGGGATTTTTTTTGGGGCGCTTTTGCCGTCAGCAAGTAATGTCTAGAAGAGAAAAATATTTCGAACATTCTCAGTTTTTTTTTCTTAGTTTTTTGCATTTCACTCGATAACCCAGTGTGGTAGAAAAATTCACGAGCACACCGAAGCTTTATTCACGAAGTCACGAAGTGAGAAGAAACTAATGAGCACAAGATTATATATTAGCAATTTAACAAATTTACAGTTGAGAGTCGAAAATTAATTTCATTAATCCTGTCTCTGGACACGAATTTGGAAAATTTATTAACGCGAGGTTAAGAGCTGATAACAAATACCACGTTGGGTTACCCAAGGAATAAAGTCACAAGTTGAAAAAGCAATGAAGTAAAAAGCTCGGCGAATGAGAATTAGAAAAAAAAGAAATAAATAAATTTGATAAAAAAAAATAATAAAAGAATTTTGAAAGCGAGAGAATAGAAGGAGTTTGAGGAAGTAGAGACGAGGCAGTAGCGATTAAATAAAAGGCGTTAGAAATGGTTACTCGTTGACGTATCGCTTCTGGAGGCTGTCGGGTATTGGCCGCGAGAATAAGAAAAAGTCTAATTTACTAACCCTAACGGACTAACCGAAAAAAACTCTAGATCTATGGGCAGAGACTGAGAGCTTTCAAAGGACAGCTCGAGGAGGTGTGCCCCTCGTTGGACGCTTCGGTAAAGAGGCCACGCAGGGACTCCGTCACGACTGTCGACAACGTTGCCCACGATCTCGACAACCTCAACAGGCGTTACTCTACCCTCGTCAGTCTGCTCCAGGAACGAGCCACGAAATTCGCTCAAAATTATCCCGATGATCTCGCATTTCAGGTTAGTACTTTGCAATTTTTAAATATTATGAAAAATTAATCATTTTTTCTAAAAATTAACAAAGTACGATTTTTATAAATTTTGTTGGAAATTTTGTCAATTCTGATAAATCAAAACATAATTGCATATGTGGAAAAAAAATTCCTAAGGCTTGAGGAGGTATCGTCATGATTATCAAAATGAACTTTAACAATGGAATTTTTTTGGCAGTAAAGAAAATAATGTCAGTTCCTCGATAGCAAAATTTGATGTGGCATTGCTGACTGAACAAGTGAGAATGAACTTGTCTGAAATTGTATAAAAGCTAGAAAAAGCTATAGTCTTTTGAGAAATCATTACCATACTTTCGTAAAGTAAAGAAAAAATGTATTTAGATTGAACTTTTCGGCAATCTTAAAAAATTCACGGATTCCTTGGACTATAAGGATTGAGATTCTCACATAAAAAATTACAGTTACCGAAGTTCTGACAGAATTATTCACTCATAAAAGTACCATTTCGTTGACATTTCACGTGACTCCATACTTATTGACACAAGAAAGTGAATCAAATTAACACTATAAAGTAATTTTTTTGTTTATTTTCTGTAAGATGGAAATGTTTAAAATGAAAAAATCATTTTTCAAATTGAGAAGATTTATCAAATATGGGAATATGTTCAATTCAGTTTCATTTGAAAACGCGAAAAAAGAGTTACTGATTTGACTAGCATGAAGCGACAGAACCTCCTTAATATAAATTTCGAGAAAACAAGTCGAGCTCTGATAATTTTTACAAACGTTTTTTTAAACATTTCTTACATTCTGACGAATGAAAAAAAATCGAATATCGTCATAAAAAGAGAAAAAAATTTTACGAATTTTTTTATTTATGGATTTCATTAAATCCATGAGGGTAATTAAATCTGAATAAAAAATTTAGGCCAAATAATAAAAATCTGCATATTCTCGATATTGAAAAAAGTTTTACAAGAGCGCAAGGTTAGTGCGGTATAAATAATTTCTAAAAAATAAAAGTAATGCAAGCAGGACTGGCGGCTGTTTAATTAATTAGTCAAGTCACGCAGCGTGATCACTCGCGGATGTTTTCGGTTCGCGACGAACCTTTACCGTTGCACAACTCATCGTGGCTTGTACGGTGCGAAAATAGAATTAATCCGACATTTCCAATCCCACGAAAGTTAGCAAAACGGTGTTGTACTCGTGAACGAATGAAAGCATCACGCCAAAACTTTATTAAGGAACATACGTCTATATACCTGTATACGTGCGTGTACAATAAATTTATCAGCTTGTTGCCCTTTGAATTTAGTCATTTTTGGCGATAGAATTTCACGCGAGCGTAACGGGGCGAACATCGGGATTACATGCGATTCCCAAATAATCGTCAAGAGATAAATTCGTGACGAGGTCATATTCAATTGTATTCAATCCTTTTGGAGTCCTCGAGAACGCTCGAAACGTTAGTCGAGAGCTTTGTAAATACAACCAACGCCTTGAGTTAATATTCGATTAATCGAGTACCCAAAAACGTCAAAAAATAAAAATGAATTTGAAGATTTAAATAAAAAACTCTACCTTCAAAATTATCCGAAAAAAATATTCGATTAATATTTGATTAATCGAGTACCCAAAAACGTCAAAACATAAAAATGAATATGAAGATTTAAATGAAAAGAAGTCTATCTAAAAGAAGTCCGAACAAACAAAATATTTAATTAATATTTAATTAATCAAGTACACAAAAACGTTAAAAAATAGAAATTAATTTTAAGATTTAAATAAAAAGGAGTCTACCTTCAAAATTTTCCAAACAAAAAAATATTCAACTAATCGAGTATCCAAAAACGTCAAAAAATAAAAATGAATTTTAAGATTTAAATAAAAAGGGGGTCTATCTTCAAAATTTTCCGAACAAACAAAATATTCGATTAATATTTGATTAGTCGAGTACCCAAAAACGTCAAAAAATAAAAATGAATTTGAAGATTTAAATAAAAAGGAGTCTATCTTCAAAATTTTCCGAACAAAAAAAATAAACCCACATATGATGTAACTTTTCTTATTTGGAATGTTGTCGGCTGTATTTAAATTGGATACAAAAAATATTTTTAAAAAAAGTGGCGCTTTCGCTTTCGGCGCTCCCTCGGATCTCTGTGAATTAATTTTTGACCGGTTTTCGAGAGTTCCGCATGAGGAATCCCGAACGGTTACGGATAGATCGTTCAACATTCAGCAATGGTGACGTTACAACGAGAACGTCAATGTCAATTCCTATATTCATTAGTGACATCATATCTATTTCTGTGTCATACTTGTGAGATATTCGCGGGAATAATACTCGTTTTTCCCCTTTCTCTGCTCCCTGCTTCATCGCAGTGTCTCTTTAATGCCTTAAATCGGAGGCTGATACATCGCGATAAATAATACATTAGACTATTAAAATTTTAATGAGCATTGAATACAGTCCAGTCATTTGCCTTCGGGTAAAGTAATTATTTATGGAATCTGATGTCCATCTTGGTCAAATCATCAACACGAATTTATTATTCATTTATCATGCGAAAAGCTCGACAGATATGTCATGTCCCAACATTTTGAAAATATTTCTTTTTTTCGTTGAAAAAGGCAGTAATTTCGATAAGAAATTTGGTTCATTTTCGCGAGATAAAAATAGATCAAGTGACTGAAGCCAATTGTCTGCACAAGATTGAATAAACCCTTTGATTTAAATTCACAATTGGATTTTAATATTTTACTCCGAAAGAATTTTAAGTGACTAACCTTGACACTTAAATTTTGTTTTTGAGAAGACCCTGACCAAAATAATCATCACCTATAGTTGGTCTGATTAATTTTCACGATTTCTCGCCTGAGATTGCATGCTCGCAGTTTTTGGAGTTATGAATTTTGTTATTTCCGTTCTCGTGAGGCCGTGCAGTGACTGTCGCGATTTTTGGATCGCAAAAGCGTCTCATAATTATATCTTAATATCTCAGAATGAAACTTCTTTAGTCTTGATTTCAATTTACGTGAATTGATGAATAAAAATTAATTTTTCAGTATAAAAACGACCATAGGGCGTGACAAATATATATTAATTTTTCTCATTCAATATTTTACGATAATAATAATTCCGAAATAGTAAACG
The DNA here is from genome assembly GCA_030522605.1 of Cremastinae sp. B BG-2022a. Classification (NCBI taxonomy): domain Eukaryota; kingdom Metazoa; phylum Arthropoda; class Insecta; order Hymenoptera; family Ichneumonidae; species Cremastinae sp. B BG-2022a. The sequence goes on along the minus strand of JAPYYX010000354.1, from coordinate 62,623 downwards.
TTTGTTGCACAGGTTTCATCCGACTGTATAAATTTTTTCTCATTTTGCACAATTTGCTCTTTGTTTCAAGGAATGAACGAATTTCCGGTTACTTCATTGTTTTCTGCTTTTTCCTTCAGGCTACGACGATGATTTCGATTCAATTAGATCGATAAAATCATCGGTACGAGAAAATGCAATTTTTTTGCGGCTCGATGCCGGGCGATACGCGAACATAGGATCAATAAGTACGAAAAGTGGGGAGGGGCAACAACAGTACCGGCGCTGCTTAAAATGAGCCACCTTGTAGGCGTTTTACTCTGTAGGCGTTTGCATTGTTATTATGTTTTTCGTCCACTTTTTTTTATCCTTGAAAATTTTTTCCTCTCCATAATGCGTATTACAATTCATCGCAAATCAAAATCCATTGTTAAATAATTAATTTTTTTATTTATTTTTCCCTCAAGACGAATTCGTATAAAATAATTCCTGCTTTTTTATTTTGTGTCAAAATTTTTAATGCATTTTGCTAATTATACACCTGAGAAACGTTTTCTTGATAGAAAGCTCGTTATTGACGCGTATTTTACGTCTCCGAAGTCTTATCAGTTCGAAGTAGTAAATAACGCCAACTAGACGATCTATATAGGATTTTCGATTTATAGAAAAGAGAGAAAGAGATGGTGAGAGGGACAAGAGAAAAAATCGGAGCACGGATTGTCAGGGTCGTCGCTGAAAAAACACAATATTATACCGTCTAGAGCGATTTACATCTCAAACTTATCAGTTTCACATATCGGTATCAGTACAGAAATATGCGATAAGCTGATTTTTGCTAAAGTAGCCGTTCTTATTCTATATTGCAGATTTAATCGAGTTAGCTTGCAGCATTTATCAATTGTTGACTTAAAAAATACATAAAAGGCTATTACTAAGAAAAAGTTATGAATAATATAAAAAAATAACAACAATAATAGGAATATGTTCAAAAAGATGACGGAGTGTTGATATTTCGAGAAGGAAAAAATCATAGAATGCGAAAATAGTAATGAAGGAAGTTGTAAAATTTTATATAAAAACGGTTTCGTTTTTTCAAAATAAAAAAATTAATGAGAATTAATGAGAGAGGGGGATGGAATTGCGCGGTCAGTATGGCTTGGAGTTCAGTCGCGCCGGCGAGTCTGAGCCGCGCGGACGTATGTGCTCCGCATCAAGCAAATTCGCGTATCGATTTTTCCTGTTTAACACGTGCCTTAAATTTTTCCATTGCTCTCGTTTTTTTAATAAATAGAAAAAAAATAAGAAGAAGCATAGTTGAAGGTGTTTCAGATAGAAATAACGTATCAATTGTTTTCTTTATCAAGTGATCGAACATGTGTAGACCTCGCTCATTGGAAATTAAAATTTTTACCATATTTTTTTGTGCTGTTGCTGTTCAGTGATGTTTTTGTGAGACGTTTGAGTGAGAAAGGGAAGAAAATTTTGTCTGTATTCTAAACGTGCCTTTTACATTGTGGATACGAAAATGCCGACACAGAGGAGAGTCGTCCGCAAGGTAATTTTCCTCGGTCCAAAAATAAGCTTAATTTTATAATTTTTTATGAAAAATGTGTCCATTCTTCTCGGCGTCGAATAAATTTCATTTTTTTAGAGCTTTCGAGAAGCCCCGACGTGTTATTTTAGTTTTTCGAGCTCTTCTTGTCCCACTTTAATTTTCTGCCAAGTCTCGTGACCATTCTGCCAAATGTAAATATTTAGAGTAAATATTTTCAGAAAAGAAAAATATTTTTTTTTAAACAAAAAGTATCGTTGATCGTTCAAGTTGAAAGACCTTCGAGAATCGTTTCGTTATCTCGTTCATTGGCAACTTCGTGACTCGTTCTTTACGTACTTTAGATCGAAAATACTTTATCAAATATATATTCAGGCCGGTTTTGCTTCGTGAAGAAAAAAACTGATTAGATTGATTAAATTCATTGCTGAAATTGATGAAGAGTTCTCAAGCCACCGGTGCAAAGTTTAATATCCATTGTTTCTTATCGTTCGGCCTCCCACTTTTCGTCAACAATATTTCTCATATCATTTTTTATTGTTATTTATGTTTTTATCTTTGTTTTTATGTTCCGCCTCTCAAAAATCTTTATTATTTTTTATTATTATTCTTCAAATCTTCACACTTCATTCCGTGTGTAAAATTTTTTTTGCACTTAGTCATCGAACTCACTAATCAGTCACGTACACGATTTTTTTTGTTATCGTATACTCAGGAAAAGAAATGAGGAAAAGATCAATTCTATTTCTCCGGCGAAACGAGAATCCTACAGATTTAAATGATTCCATAAAAATATATAGCGAAAATGAAAGAAAAAATCGACGAGATTTAAAATAGCGTCCGTTTTGTTTCGCAATCAACATTTCTGTCACTGCTCCAAACTCGTCTCGTTACGTAATCATAACAAGCAATCAAGTTCAACGAGCAGGTTGTTCCGTCTGATGTCATCGACAATTTTTAAGCTGATCGAGTAATATTCGCCCACTTTAAATTTTTCTCGTTATCTGTCATTGACATTCAAATCTATTGTTACAAAGTTACAACGTTGCAAAGTCCTCTTGATTTGCGTTGCGATTAAAAAAAAAATTGAAGAAATAAGTCGACTTTTTTTCGAAAAACAAATGCAACATCGCTGCATTTCAGAATGTGAAAAAGAGTTGTTTTTTTTCTCACGATAACTCGTGGCTAGTGTCTCGCGAACGATTCATTCATTCTAGTGTGTCAAGGTGACGATTGTCATTAATCGACCGATAAGCGCTACCGAGTAAATTTTTTTTCTTTTCAAAATTTCCTCAACAATCTAGTAATCGACGTTGCAAATGATTTGCTGATTATAATCAGCAAATAAACAATAATTATTGTTTACAATAACTATTGTTTATTGTAATTGTATTGTATTGTTTATTGGTTATTGTTTATTGTAATAACAATAATTATTGTTTATTGTTTATATTTAACGTTTACAATTTTTTATGATATAAATCGACTTTTATCAATTTTTAGGAAAACAAATTTTTCGTTTTTAATGACGTAAGAATATAAAATAATAATGGTAATTAATTTTTTTACACGAATGCACTTATTAATAATCTCACGATCCAATACGAATTTCCTTAACTCGTTCACTCAAAATAGTCCGAAAGAAAAAAATTTTTACCCACGACAGTACTCCTTCATAAATAATAAAAAAATTATCACTTGTGACTTTGACATTTTGTTTGTGACACTTCTTCTCGACAAGTGTGAATGATGAGACACTTTTAAGAGGTCTCCATACCACAATGCCCCCGAAAATACGTAGAAAATTTAAAAACTTTGACATTTCTTGAAAACGTTTTTAGCTGTCAAATAATTATCAATTTTGGTAAAATTTCCATCCACATTGTTCTCGGGCAATTAAATAACAAAATCCATTTTTATACACAGTGTGCTGTATGTCACATTCAATAACTCAGCAAACGTAAAGACGAAACTGCAAATAATATTTTCGTATTTCTCGCAGAACACTCTGCCCGAATTTCATCAAATTTTTATTTCCTTAACACATACAAAATCGAAACACCTTCAAATCTTCACTGAACTTCGGAGTTGAATTCTTCGTTTTGAATTTTGGAGAATAACACACCGTAAGGAGATGAAAGTCTATTCGAAGAGCACAGAGAATAATGACGTTCGTTCGAGAGGTTCATGCCGCGAAACTGCGCCGGCATGTGCCTCCCTCGCATCGAAGCTCCAACTTCCGAGTCACGAGAGACACACGAGAGTGGGAAGAACGAACTTATTAATAGATTCATTTTTTGTTTCTTCCTCTTGATGAATGGCGTGCGTTCGAATTTAAGCTCAGTTTACCCGAACCTTTCGCTCGGGATTTGTCGCGACTTCCTACATTTTTTTTCAATGTCCCAGAACCAAAACGATAGTAATAAAATCACAAGTGATTTTTGCGTATCATTTATTTACTCAACAGCAATGACAGCTGCAATCCGTGCCAAAATGACGCACCGAGCATCAACTTGATTCTCGACTGTGTCTCGCTACTGTCATTGAATTTCGCGATAGATTTTTCAGTGTTGAATTATTCCAATTACTCTTACGACTCCTCGAAGATTTATTTCAAGGAAAAATTAAAAAATTGACTGATCGTCTCTATTAAGGAATATAGAATAAATTGAATACGCTAGAAAACGTTGAAAATTGAATGTACCTTGACATTGAGTGAAAAATGCTAACCGCATCGTATTTGTTGTCACTGCTGTTGCAGCGTGCTCTTCAGGAGCAGAGACCGCTGCGCACCTTCCGCACGGAATTCAACATCTACGAGAGCACGACCAGCGAGGAACGTTACACCTCGACGACGACGCACTACACGCAGTCGCAGTGAGTAAATGAACAAAACAAAAAAGGAAAAAAATTATAACGAATAACTTGTGCACACGATAAGTTGTAAAAATGAAACAGATACACGAGCGAGCGTGACGAGTCGAGGAGGATATCGAGCGAATGGGAGCGCGCATCGTCGAGGGAATCGTCGCCGTTGAAGCGAACCTACGGGACGAGCGAGTGCGTCTCGAACGGCGAGAAGTCGCGCGAGCTCGGCGAAACCGATATTTCAAGTTCGCCGCGAAAGATCGCGACGAGCACGAGCACGATCCAGTTTAGCGAGAATCGGAGAACGCGGAAGGGCTTCGATGCCACCGACGCCTCCGACGTGACCGAGAACATACTCGAGAGCCGGGGAATCGTCGACCCGACGAGCGGCGAGATGCTGACCGTCGGCGAGGCGATAAGCCGCCGTATACTCGACGTTAGGACAGGTAGAATAGCGACGAGGAAGGAGAGCCTCGAGATATCGGATGCGGCGCGAATGAATCTGATCGAGCCGGAACTCGCGAGTCGTTTGTTAGGACCATGCGGTTTTACGGAAGACGGTAGGCGAGTCTCGTTGCTCGAGGCGATCCAGCGCGAGCTCCTCGACGCCGAGCGTGGCGAGCGCGCCGGCGACGAGCGTGTCAAGGTAACGTACAGTAACCCCGTTGGCCGTAGCGTTGCCGATGCGATATCCCAGGGAGTCCTCGATCCCGAAACCGGTTTGTTCTTCACCGAGAACAACGAGAGCATCACGATCGAGGATGCATACTCGCGCGGTTATTTAATAAGAATCGATCGTACGGTGAAAATTCGGCGCGGCTCGTTGGCACTCGCGGACGCGATTTCCCAGGGGTTGCTCGACGATCGGCAGGGACACGTTCTCGATCGAAACACGGGGGATAGCTACGCCCTCGATCTCGCTATAAAACGGGGTATCATCGACCCGGATGTCCGGGAGATCGTCGATACGAGAAACGACACGAAGATAACGGTGAACGAGGCCATCTCGGAGGGTATTATAAATCCGAAGATCGGTAGGTTCATCAATGATAACATCGAGAAGTTGAGCTTCAAGGATGCACGGAGAAGGAGACTGATCATCAAGCCGATGACGCTCAAGGATTGCTGCGATCTCGAGATGATCGACGCTAACGGTAGAATTTCGAGTCCAGCCGGAAGAATGAGGATCGGTATAATCGAAGCCATAACCAGGGGCATCCTGGATGCGGATAACGTCAAGTCCGTTACGGATACTCGAACCGGAGAGCTGTTGACGCTGTCCGAGGCTCTGGCTCTCGGTATCATTCAGCACGACGGTTTTTTCCGGGACACGAGGAACGACGAGCTCATCACGATCGGACAGGCCGTAGATCGGGGCTTCATCACGTCGGTTGCTCAGAAATCGATATTCGAGATCGACGGATTCAAAGATCCGACCAGCGGAGAATTCATCAGCTACAATCGAGCCGTGGCGAAGGGACTGGTCAGTCCTAAGAACGGAGGAAGCTTCGTCATCGAGACCGGAGTTACGGTCCCGTTCAGCGAGGCTGTCGAGCTCGGTCACGTTAGACCGGAAGTCATGGAGATGCTGAACCGAGGAATCGGCGTTACCCACGATGGACGCGAGCTCACCGTTCTCGATACGATACTCAAGAATTTCCTCGACCCGAAGAGCGGTCAGCTGCTAAATCCTCGAACCGGACAGCAAGTTCCTCTCGAGGAGGCGATCAAACGAGGTCTCATAACTCCGGACGGCGCCGCTCTCCTCGCGAGTCTACTCAATATCACCGTGACTACTCAAACTGTCACGAAAACGATAAAGAAGTACGTCACGATCACACCGGACGGCGAGACGATAACGAGAGATTACAAAATTTCTTACGACGAGGCTCGACGGAGAAATCTCATCGACGAGAGCAACGACGAGTTTCGAGATCCGGAGACCGGTAAGGTCTTCAAAATTTCAACCGCGATCAGGGAAGGACTCCTCGGAGGCGTGGACGAGCCGACCGAGAGGCCCTCGCCGAAGAAAACACGTGACATTCCCTCGAAACAGATGATATTCGAATCTACGCTCTATGCGAGAATCGGAGATCACTTCGAGAAAGAACAGAGCCAATCGCCACCTAGAGCAATCGGCACGACCACGACGGTCATCACGCACAATTTCGTACCGGGCGAGAGCGTTCAGTCGGTCAACGACTCGGTAAAACAATCGAAAGATAACATTACGAGCGTCAGGATAGAAAATTCAAGCATGGATTCCAACAGAGTTGAAGAATTTAGCTCACGAATAGAAGAGATCCCGATGATGGTTTCACCAGGAGGTTCGAGACCGGAAATTCCAAAGGAGGATTCCCGCGAGTCGGAAAAATCATCCCCGAGGAAGAAAGATCGAAAAGTAATATTTTCCGAGTCAGTTTCGATCGATCGACCCGACTCTATGGAGATTGACGATTCGGAGAGCTCCTCCGAGACTACCAGGAGCACGGAGATCTCGAAGACCCGAGAGACAAAATACACGAGCGAATCAAAGTTGTTCATCGAGCGAGAAATTTCGTCAACGGAGAAACAAGTCTTTGAGTTACCGAGTGACGGTTGGATGCTCGGTGAAGCGATCGAGAAATCATTATTCGATCCCGTCACAGGATTGTTTATAATTCCCGGTACGGACAGGCTCGTGTCCTTCGAGGAATGCGTCAAGCTCGAAATAATAAATCCAAACTCGGGCATCGTCGTCGATCCGAAAAATGGACGAAAAGTCTCGTTGCTCCGAAGTCTGGAGAAAAATATTCTCGACTCGACGGGCCATTACTCCGGGACGAGGAAACTGTCGATGAAGGAAGCGATCGCTGAAAATCTTGTGATCCTCGAGTACACGAGTGTACCGGTGGAGAGATCTAATCCCAGAGTTCTACAAATAACGAAGATAAATGGAAAGCCGGACAGAGTCGAGGTTACGAACGTGAACGATCCGTCAAGGCCGACGGAGATCGAGACCTCCGAGGAATCCTTCACTTCCGATCCGGTCCAGGTGAGCAAGGGCGTTATTTACGACCCTGCAACGGCGCTCCTCATCTTCACGGACTCTGGAAAATCAGCGAACATCATCGCGGCTGTTAACGAGGGGACTCTGAGATCCGACAGCGTCATCGTCAAGGATCCACGAACAGGACGCGACATGAGCATCGTCGAAGCGATAGAAAGAAACATTTTGGACAGCAGAACCGGCGACTACACGGATTCGACCGGAAGAAAAATATCGTTGATCGACGCTGCGAAATTCGGCGTCGTCGGAGTCCTTGGAACGCCTCTGGTCGCGGCTGCCGCAGCGGTCGAAGCTGTCAAAAGGGCGATGGTGAAAGATCCCGTCACCGGTGAAACGATCCCTCGTGAAGTCGCGATCGAACGTGGACTCGTAAAGCCTGAGAGCTCGAACGCCGCTAGACTTCCAATTTCTTCGGCTTCCAGCTTCGAGGATTCATCGTGCCTTGAAAAATCGAAAATAATCGTAAACGATAATAATTCTACGGTAACGATTAAAATTTCTCAACTTCCGGAAGGTAAAAAATCGCCGGATGAGCCGAGCGAACGATCCGAAATAATTAAAAACAGTGAAAACGAAGCATCGACTTGTTCCTCTTTGACGGAAAAAACACCAGAGTCTCCGAAAATACAAAAAGATGAGACACCAGAGTCTAAGCCGAGTTCTCCCGTTGCGGAGGAAAAACTAGAATCTCAAAAAATTAAAAAAGAAAAAGATGAAGAGAGTCCGACTTGCTCTCTCGCTGAGAAGACTCGAAGTCGAGTAACGACCGAGCCCAAGTACAAAGTAACGATAGGACGAGCTCGTTCGATGTCCCAGAGCCCCGAGCGCGAAGGGCGACCGATTGTTCTCCAAAAAATGAGAAAGAGAATCGTCGACTCGAAGGAAGCCCTCGAGACCGGTCTGATCGACGAGGAAACAGCAAAAACTCTCAAATTAGTCGAACAAAGCGAATCGAACGAGATAGAGATGAACATCGATCCTGAGGAAGGAAAGATAAAAGATTCCCGAACCGGAGAAGTTGTCTCGATAAAGGAGGCGATCGATCGAGGAATCTACGACTCCAAAATAGGCGAGATAGTCGTCCCTCTCACGGCGAGCCTCTCAGTTCCTGGACTCTACAGACAAGGTCTTCTCGATCCTGGAGAGAATAAAATCGTTCATCCCGAGACCGGGGATCTTCTCAGCCTGAACCAAGCCATCGTCTGCGAGATCGTCGATCCTTTGTCGAAATTATCGAAAGCAAACGACAATATAAGCCTTTCGAGAGCCATCGAGACAGGCGTAATCGACGGTGAAAAATCAAGCGTCAGAGTGGAGAATGCGAATCTTCCTCTGGTTGAGGCTGTGGAGAAAAATATCTTCGAGCCTGACGATCCTCGAGAGGATAATCTTCCTCCCGTTGGCATGACCTTCGCTCTGGCCGTGAAGAAAGGTCTGGTCGATCAGAAAAATAAAGAAATCGTCCATCCAATAACCGGGGAGAAAATGACGTTGGAAACAGCGATCGAGACCGATTTTATAATGTCTGTTCCACATCCTACGAAATCTGATGGTGTCGAATTGTCGAGAGCGATCGAGGATGGTTTGATCGACGAAGATAAGTTGACTCTCGCTCATCCCGTCACCGGGAAGATAATCCCACTCGACGAGGCGGTCGAGAGCGGTATTTTGATTGTCGAGGACAAAAATCGAAGAGCGATGGACGTCACGTCCATTACAACGACGAAGACCGTCACCGTTTTGCCGGAATATACTTCAATTAGTTCGAGCAAGATTGAGCATAGCAAGACTGTAGAAATAACGCACATCGAAGATCTGGAGCGAGGAATCGTCAAGGAGACGATCACGAGGGAATCGACCACCGAAACCGACAGCGACAGTAAGCCAAGCATCGGCGAGGCGATCGAGAAAGGTCTGCTCGATGTAACTTCAGCGAGTTACAAAGATCCTTCGACCGGAGTTACGATGCCGATCAGCGACGCGATCGCGTCCGGACTTCTCGAAACTTTTGATGAAAAAACATTGAAAAATGTCGACAAAAGCGAGCCGATGACGATCCTCGAAGCCGTTGAAAATCGTCTGTACGACGAGAAGTCTGAAAAGTTCGAGGATCCGAGAACGAAGAAATTGTACACTCTGACCGAGGCGATGGACATTGGGCTCGTGGAGTCGGAATCTTTGGTCTACGATGTTAAAACATCCGAATTTGTGACGACGAGAGAAGCCGTCTCGAAGGGACTTCTCGATCCGAAGAGCGGAAAATTAAAGAGCGAGTCCGGCTCGATGTCCGTCACCGAGGCGGCGAAATTGGGACTTTTGGCTGTGGTCGCTGCTCCGGTCCTCGCTGGAAAATGCGTCGTCGACGCGATAAAGAATCGAAGCGCTGAAAAACCGAAGGACGAGTCGCGAATGCCCGACCCAAAGGTGAAAAGAAAAATTCCAACGGATGCTCCAAAGGAGGAGAATGTCAAGTCGCGAGAATCTATAAAAATAGATGAAACGGTACCGACGAAGAAAATCGCGAAAGAAGAAGACATTCAAAAATCATCAGAATCTGCAAGAGCGGGAGAAACAACTGCGATGGAAAAAATCGCGAAAAAAGAAGAAATTAAAAAATCACCAGAATCTGCAAAAATGGATGAAACGACAGCGAGTGAAAAGATCGCGAGGAAAGAAAATATTCAAAAATCACCAGAATCTGCAAAAATCGATGAAACGGCACCGATGGAAAAAATCGCGGAAGAAATTCAAAAATCATCCGAATCCGAAAAAATGGTTGAAACGACATCGATAGAAAAAATTGCGAAAGAGGATATTCCAAAATCGCAAGAAAAATTGGAACCTGAGGATTCAAGAATGTTGGTCGAGAAAAATTCATCCGAAAACGTGAAATCCGTCGAATCGGAAGAATGGGAAATATCGAACAAAGAACGAGAGGATGTTCCTGAGAATATTGAGATGACCCTTCGCGAAGCGATTCAGAAAAATTTGATCGACGTGAGAGAGTGTCGAGTGATCATCGGGCAGAACGAGTGGCCTCACAAGGTCCAGAAAGCTCTGGAAAGGGATGAAATATATTTAAGCGACAGGATTATCGTCCTCAGTCGAATTGAAATAAGTTTTATCGAGGTGCGCCGATACACAGTATTGGAGGTATCCCGAGACTTGACACCCGAGAGTCTCGCGCGATACGGAGCTTACGATCCGAGAAGCGAAAAATTCCTCAATCCGGCGACCGGGGCGACGGTTTCGTTCCACGAGTTCGTTCTGAACCTCGAAATTCTTGATCCCAAAAGCACGTGGGTCAAGGATCTCTCGAGTCAGAGCGGAGAATACGTAGTTCTCGACGAAGCGCTAGATCGTCCCCTGATCGATCGAAATTCCGGTTACATGGTGGAGCCGAAAACGGGGAAGAAAATTCCATTCTTCGAGGCGATACAGCTCGGTCTGATAGTTCACAGAAAAGCGCCGACGGAGGACGAGAATTTGGGGCTGAGCATCGAGGAAGCGGTCGGAGCCGGATTGTGCGATCCCCAGACTGGAATGATTCAAGACCCGAGATCCGGAAGAAGCATGAGCCTGATGAAGGCCGTCGAATCCGGATTGATCGAGCCTGACTCTATCAGCATTCGAAATCCAGCGAACGACGAGGTTTTGCCGCTCTACGAGGCCGCGGAGGCCGGGATCGTTGACCTGGAGCGCGGAGTCATAATAAACGTAGACACGAAGACGGAGATCGACCTGAAGCTCGGATTGGAGCGCGGTCTAATCGTTCCGGGATTCAGAAAACCGATCGCTCTCGAAGCGGTGTTAAATAAAGGATTATACGACGCAAAGTCCGGAATGATCGAGGATCCCCTGACGAAGGGTTACATCGACATCGAGGAATCCGTCAAGCGTGGAATCGTCGATGCCTTCATCACCGAGTGCATGGACACGAATACCGGGACGTTTGTTTCTCTCGACGACGCCCTGACGACCAATCTCGTTAATCCAAAAATAGGTCGCTTGAGAGACGTCAAGGCCGGAGAATATCTGACTCTGGATGTCGCTCTGAGAAGAAGATTCATCGTGACGACGATCCTGACTCCGAGTCTGATCGACGCAATTGTTCAGGAGTACTACAATCCAAGATCAGGTCGCGTACTGAATCCAATGACAGGAAACGAGATATCCGTAGGCGAGGCCATCGCCACGGGTTTCATCGACGCCAGTAGAACTAGAATAAAGGACGAGCGACGAGACAGACTCCTCGGAATAGGTGAAGCCCAGGAGACGAGGCTCGTTGATCTCGAGAGAGGAATTCTTCTCCAACCTCATCCGATGACCCTCGACGTAGCTCTCGAGAAGGGTTACATCCTGACAACGGCTAAACCCTGGAGCATCCAGGAAGCCCTGGCTCATCGCAGCTACGACCCCAAGACCGGAGGCTTCGTCATCGACGGCGAACGTTTCACCCTCGAGAGCGCGATCGCCAGTGGATTCATAAGTCTTGAAGCTGCCTCGATAAAAGATCCGAGAACCGGAGACGTTTGTACTCTGGGAGACGCGATAAAGCACGGCTTCATCGACACGAAGAATGGAACCGCGATCGATCCATCGAGCGGAATGCCGATGAGCCTGACCGACGCTCTCGAGCGCGGTCTCGTCGTCCCCGCGAAGAGAAAGATCTCCCTCTCCGAGGCGGTATTCAAGGGATTCTACGACCCCAAGAGCGGACAGTTCACGAGCGTCGAGACTCGAGAAAAAATTCCTACGGATCGAGCGATCAGGGATGGAGTGATCGATCCAACGAGCGCGGTTGTGAAACACTCAAACGGCGAGCTTATGACCTTCGACAGAGCGATAAGGGAGAAAATCGTCGATCCTAAAAGCGGGAGGATCAAAGCGGAGAAGGGTCAGCTCGATTTCCAGGAAGCCCTGGAGGAAGGCTTCATACTCGAGGCCAGGAGACCGATGACCCTGAGCGAGGCGATCTTCAAAGGTATCCTGAATCCCAAAACCGGACGCGTTCTCGATTCGAAAACCGGCGGTTACATGCCGCTCATCCGGGCTATAGAGAGCAACATAATCGACGCCGATTCTGTTTACGTGAAAGAGAAAAATACTGGATTCTCTCGTAAAATAAGTCTCATCGAGGCGATAAGAACCGGCAAGGTCGACGGGACGACCGGTAACGTTAAAGACTTCACGAGAAACGATACGGAAATTTCTCTCCACGAGGCTTACGAGCTTGGTCTCGTGATCGACAACAGAGCTCCGGTTTCCCTGCAGCGAGCGATCCATCAAGGACTGTACGACGACAAGACCGGAAGGATAACAGATCCGAGCAACGGTAGATCGGTAACCCTGCACGAGGCTATGAGAAAGTGCATCATCACTCCTCAATTGGTCTGCTACTGGGACAAGAGAGCGGGAAGACTCCTCTCTTTGGCTGAGACCTGTCGAGCCGGAGTTATAGATCGGAGATCCGGCATGTTCAAGGAACCGATGTCCAGCTCTCCGATTCCGCTGAGCATGGCTCTGCAATTGGGATTCATCCTCGACATCGAGAGCGCTAATTTCGGTCTGGCGGAAGTCATCGATATGGGACTGTACGATCCACCCTCCGGTTTCTTCGTGAATCCGTCAACGAATCGGAAGATCAACCTGGCGAAGGCTTGTCAGGATGAGCTGATCAATCCTGTCACCTCGATCGTTAAGAACACAAAGACGAATAGATACGTCGGCCTGGAGGAAGCGATCGAGGAGAGGATAATCGACGACGTTCGAGGAAACTTCACGATCTTCGAGGTCGATGCTCCGCGAACGATCGATCTCGCCGAAGCGAGGAGCAAGGGACTCATCGTGTCCTCGAGGAAGCCTCTCTCCATCGAGGAGGCAGTCAGGTACGCTCTCTACCACGGGGATTCCGGGAAGTTCGTTGACCCGAGTGTCAACGAATCGTACGACCTGAGCGAAGCTCTGAGCTCGGGTCTCATCGACGAGGAGACGACGGCGCTGAAGGACGCGACGACGGGACAGATCAAGTCCCTCCGCGAAGGTATCGAGGACGGAACGATCGACGTCGCGAACGGCCGAGTCCTCGATCCTAAGAGCAAACGATCTTACAACATCGAAGTCGCCCTGGAGCGCGGTCTTTTGGTAACGATCGAGCGAGGCCTGACCCTGGTGAAGGACGATCGAAGTCCTACATCGGATTTGGAAAAGGATTCGCGGGCCAGAGGCGTGCGAGATTGCAGCATCGAGGAAGCGATCAGGTATGAGCTCATCGACGAGAAAACATGCGTCGTGAAGGATCCTCGAACCGGTCGGTTCGTAACTCTGGCAAAAGCTCTCGAGGACAAGATCGTCGATCCTTCGACGAGAGGAACGATATCGCCTGCCGATCAGAGGAACAAACCGAGGTTCATCAAATTCGAGAATATCGATGTATACCTCGTGGAGCCGATGAGCTTCGAGATAGCGGTGGAAAAAGGTCATCTCAATCTCGAGACTGCGAGATTCACCGATCCGGACACGAATGAAGTTTTAACGATAAAGGAGAGTATCGCTCGGGGCGTTATAGATCCGGATTCGGCATTGATAAAGGATCGAGATAAGAAAAAATTGGTGAAGCTGTCGGAGGCATTCAGGAAGGGCATAATGGACGGCGATAAGGGGAACGTCCTCGATACCTCGAGCTCGAAATTGTACAGCATGGAAAAAGCGGTGGAGATCGGTTTGTTGACGACTCAGAAGCACGGTTTCTCCTTCATCGAGAGCATACAATTCGGACTTTACAATCCGACGAGCGGTCGTTTCAACGACCCGTTCTGCGTCACCTCGCTACTCGATCGAAAGCGTTTAACCCTCCGCGACGCGATTGACAACGGCCTCATAGATCCCTCGACTACCGTTATAAAAGATCCCGTTTACGGTAAAATTTCGAGCCTGCTCGAAGCCCTTAACGATTCACGTATCGATAACGCGCGGGGGACGTTTGTACAACGACCCGATGGCAAAGACCTTGACTTCGAGAAGGCGCTGGAACGGGGTTTCATTCTCGCCGCCGAAGCCAGGGTAAGTCCATTTTTCCAAGCACTATTAAATATCAGAAAACTTATCAGAACGATAACATATCAAGAAGCTTCGAGCAGGGACATTGCAATAACACTGACACTCTTTTTTTCATTTATTTTGTCAAATTTTCTTTACCGTTGGAACATTTTCATTTCTTTTTCTGCTTCGACGTATCCACGCCCTCGTACACGACGGAGGGTTTTTTTTTGCGCTCGTGTTGAAACAAAATCTTACAGATCTGACGAATTGGCTTTTGGTGGCATGGTCCCCGCATGGACCTACTCGATTAATCGTATGTCAAGCTTTTCATGTCGAGCGGAATGATTTTTTTTTTCTTTTTTCGGTATTTCAACAATTTTCGTTCTATCGCTCGTTCGTTCTTTTGTACACATTCCCCTTTTTTTCCTCTACTTATTCCAGTCTCTATTTCCAATCGGTAAGTCAAACACTGCTTTGCATCACTTTTATACAATTTCAAACACTTAGAAGATCGATTTTTCAAAAATATTTCATTTCGTACTGTTCGTTTAATATTATTCAAAAAACATTTTATTTCACGGTATAATGTATCCAGTAATGCTTTTGCTGATAGTGATAGATATTAATATAGTTGATACAATTTTGATACTAGTTTTGCTTTAAATAATCGAGATCCTCGACTCCAAAATTGGTTTATACGAAAAAAGATGAGGATCAAAATTGTTGATTTCTTTAACGAAAAAAAAAAAAATTCCACTTGACGTGAATACTCTAATGTTTGCAGAATTTCATGAACATGCGATGGTCGTTAGAAAGAAATAACCACGCGCAATTAGGAATGGCACCAGTATCGTAGAATTTTCGATCAATTTTTTGTACTACGTTTTTTCCATGAAAATTATAATTCGATCTTTCTGCCACAAGATTGGACCATCTCGTGTAACAATTCATATCGAGAGCCCGCTTCTAACACGTTTGTCTCATTTTCCAGTGTGCCCGTGTTTATCATCCGCGTGCTTGTTATCACTAAAAATGGGGAGCTAAAAAAATTCGAGTTCAAAGGAACGAGAAATTCCGACGAGTGCATCTGACACTAACCATCGCCGATATTTGTGTTCCGAGACGTGAACGAAATCGTGAAAAATGCATCGACAATCGTGCTCATAATCATAACATCGCTTAAATCTTCATTAATGAGGGAAGAAGAAAAAAAACATGAGAATTTATCGCATCAGCAACGCTAATTCGGCCTTCAATTCAATTTTATTTTAATTTTATTACCGTTTGTTTTCGTCCTATTGACTCTTCATTGTGAGGCAATTGGACAATGATACTCCTTTAAATTGTAATTATTTTTAAAAACTAAGAAAAATTAAATATTATGTTTGGATTCAGCTACGTTCAGGATTAGACATTTTTTTTTCAAGGCCAAATTAGCCATCATCACTTTTCGCTACCAATCTCTTTCATGTATTCACTGAATGTACTCATTGAATGTACCATTTTACTTATAATTTGTTCATTTTAAAAAATCATTTATAATATTCATAAATCATTGATTTATTTAATTATATTAATTTCGTACTACTTTCAGGCACAAAATAATTAACAAGCGGTCCTTAACATCGGTGATCGAAACATAATATCGGAGTGACACTCTTTTAATTTATTGTCATTAAACTCTTGATTGTACCAGAACCGATTATTTTCTACTTTTATTATATATTCGTTATTAATATCTGTAAATGTTTTTTTTACTTTTTTTCCAGGTCTTTATTTTCCAGTACTCTATTTATAATTTTTCTAGCTCTCATTCTTATAAAATCACATTTATCTTGTATTTATGAAGTTTTGTATTTGTCTATGTATAGACCAGAGACTCATTATACTCTGCCCTGTTATCATAAACTACCGTATACACTATCATTATAATGCGTTTTAATTTATTTGCATGAAAAAAATCACGATTAGGGGTTTTCTATTTTAACATTTTTTGTATTTATCAATAAAATACGTACGTTAAATTTTTTTCATGTTACATTGCACAATTTAGAGTCGTATGCATAAAAAATTTTTTTCATGCGGATAAATTAAAACTACAACGAAAATTGTAAGGAGGCGACTTTGTATGTTCTGTTTGTGCGTGTTTGTGCTTGCATGTATGAGAAATGCCATAGGCTTACGATATATTTATTTTATATAGCATTCTCTACATAGAATTTTCAATCTGCCACCCTTGGTGAGACGGTGGTATATATATATTTTTAAAAAAAACCCTTTAATAATAATTGATAGATAAAAACCAGACTTTCGTGTACAATTCAGAGCGTTAACCCTTTTTTCGTAACTAAAATCATTTTAGCAAGCCGTCGAGGAAAAATACAAGTTGTGCGACGAGACCTTGTCGAAACTTTTGCAATGGATTTCCGATATCGAGGACAAACTTGCCACCCAGGAGGTCGTCAAAGAGGACGTTGAAGATCTGAGAAATCAAATAAACACCATGAAGGTAGTAAAATATTTTATTAATTCGATAATTGTGAAAATGGTAATATAAAAATTATTATTTTGTGTTGCAGCAAATGAAGGAAGATTTAGAATCTCACAACCGTCCAGTTTCTTCGTGTCTGGACCAAGTACGACAAGTCGTTCTCACAGGAAGCGACGTCCTCTCGAGCGACGAAGTCTCTACCCTCGAGAAGAATGGAAGATCGCTGAAAACGCGATTCGACCGTGCCACTGATCGTACCGATCGTCTGCTCAGACGATTGATGGGAGCTCGTGACGAGCTGAATAAATTCAAGTGAGAAAAAAAATTAATATGTATTCAATAGAATTAAATCGAATGGAATTAAATGAAAAGAATCAAAATCAATTTTTGTATTGTTTATTTTTCAGAAATGAAATCTCGTCGTTCTCAAGCTGGTTGGACAAGGCTCGTCGAACTCTCGAGGATAAGGAACGTTCTCTGTCGGATCTGAACAAACTAACGACGAGCACGGATACGACTCGAGACTTCATAAGCGACGTGATCGCCCATCAGGCGGATCTTCGATTCATCACGATGGCGGCACAGAAATTCGTCGACGAGAGCAAGGAGTATCTTCAAATTCTGAACGAGTTTAGAACGAGTCTGCCGCAGCGTTTGCCCCACAAGGAGCCAATCGCCAGTCAGGACTCGCCAGTCAGAAGCGAAGTTACGATCGTCACCGCGCAGTACAAAGATCTCCTCGCGCGAGCTAACAATCTCTCGGATCGTTTGTCCGGAGTCGGTGGAAGGCAGAGAGATTATCAGGAATCTCTTGAAAAGGCGAGATCTTGGTTGAAGGAGGTAGAACCGAAAGTTCACAGAATCATTTCGGAGCCCATCGCTGCCGAGCCGAAACAAGTCGAGGACCAGCTGAGCAAGGCGAAAGCTCTGAACAATGAATTCGTGGCGAACGAGCGCTTGATCGAAAATGCGAAGAGCAGCGTCGAGGCGCTCTTGAGGTCACTCGATGGACAATTGACGCCCAGTGAAATGAAACAACTCGAGGAACCGGTCAGGGCGGTCGAGGACAAGTATCGCCAGCTCTCGAACGCACTTGCTGACAAGTGCCAAGAGCTCGACACGGCTCTTGTCCAGAGTCAGGGAGTACAGGACGCTCTCGACGGATTGGTTGCTTGGCTCAATAGCGCTGAGAGTCAATTCAAGTGAGTCGCTCGCAATTTTGCTTTAAAAACAATTTTTTTTTCATCCTGACATATTTTATGTATAATGATTTGTTCATAATTTAATTGCAGAAACCTTCAAAGACCGGCAAGTCTGCAGAAAGATCGGTTGGAGGAGCAGCAACGGGAACAGCGTCTGCTGCAATCCGATTTGGATAGTCATCGTGTGAGCGTGGAGACGATAACGGCGAGCGCTCAGGACTTGCTGATAAACTCGAGTAACGCCCGAGTCGCGAAACGCATCGAGAGCAAATTGAAGGACGTTCAGAATCGTTATGAAAAATTGATGGACAAATCTCTACATCGGGGTGAATTCCTCGACGAGATCGCCCAAGCACTCGGCGATTTTATCACCGATACGATCAAATTCGACACGTGGTACGCGCATATGATCGATGCCCTCCAATCTCGCGAACTCTCGAAACTGGACGTTTCGGAGTACGAGACGAAAATGGCACAGCTGATCGACAAACGGGAAGACCAGCGAGGAAACTTCGAGGATCTCGTTCGAAACGGAAAGAATTTGCTCGCGAAGAAAGACATAACCGACTCTGCGCACGTTCGGGACAAGATAAAGGCTCTGGAGACTCAGTGGAAGGAGCTCAATAATCTTCTCGACGAGAAGCAACGTCTGAGCAAGTCGAGAGCCGAGCAGCTGAGCGCTTACGAAAAACTGCGCGACCAAGTTATCGATTGGTTGACGAGAACGGAAACGAGAGTCACTCGACTACATCCGGTTGCCGTCGATCTTGAGATTCTGAAAAAACAAACAGAAGAGCTCAAACCGATCCATAAGGAATATCGCGACTACGGAAACACTGTGGACAAGGTCAACGATCTTGGTATCGTTTACGATAGTCTTCTCAAGGAACGAGGAGAAAGTCCGCCTCGTCGTCGAGGCAGCACCAGCCCAACTAAACGCACAACCGTCACGAGTCCTCGTACGTTATCATTTTTAAAATCAAATTATATTAATACTTTTATTTTCACCATTTTGCTAATGTTTTTTGTCTCTTGCCACGAGTATAAGTGTCTGATCGAATACTCCCCACATGCTCTCTCGTTTCACGTGCAATAATAAAAGCAAAAAAAGAATGGTTCAAGATTGCAGCGCACTACGACACATCTTCGTCACTTTGCTTTATGCATTTCGGAAGGTTATTTATTTTTTTTTTGTAGTACGCAGAATGTCACAAGACGGTCGCTCACCTTCCCCCACTAAGTCTTACGCGGTACAAAGTCCAGTCTCCCCAGGTGGTAGCAGCGGATTCAGCAGTCGTAGATCGAGCCAGGATGGTTTCCATCTGGAGGAACTCTCGCCGGTTCAGCAGCAGCTTTCTGAGATTAACAATCGCTATGGATTGCTCGGTGTTCGTCTGACCGATCGTCAAACCGAACTTGATAACATCAAGGAGGAGCTTCGCAAGCATCTCGACAACTTGAAGACGCTTTCGCAATTTTTGGACAAGGTAACGAGGAGCGCTTAAAAACCTACTTATTAAATGTAATAAAAACGTCGTGATATATAATGTAAATGATATTATTTAGATCCAACGGCAGCTACCGAAAGAAACGATTCCCGTAACAAAGGAAGAAGCGGACAAGACGACGAAGCAAATAAAGATCGTGATCGAAGAGATGTACGAGAAGCAATCTTTGCTCGACAGTACGAGAAGTCAAGTCCGCGATCTCGTGAGACGAAAGAAGGACGCCGATGGGGTGGACAGACTTCACGACGAGATGGAGGACGTAGCGAGTAGGTGGAAATCGATAAGCGACAGATGCAAGGAGAGAATCCGATTTTTGGAGGACATGAAAGAATTCTACGATACCCATGAGAGTCTGAATTCGTGGCTCGGAGCGAAAGAAAGAATGCTTGGAGCATTGGGTCCAATTTCATCGGATCCAAGAATGGTCGCGAGCCAGGTACAACAGGTTCAGGTATTGAGAGAAGAATTCAGAACGCAGAAACCTCAGCTCGATCATCTCGTCGAGGTTGGTGAGAGCATACTCGTCAGATTGACTCCGGATTCGCCCGATGGACAGAAGATATCCGCGAAATTGAGAAACATATTGGAACGATGGTCCGATCAGGTCGGACGATTGGACGAACGAGCTCAGAGTCTTGGAGACGCGGTCGATACCAGTCGCGAATTCGACGCGAGTCTCAATCGCCTACGGGATGCTCTCCAAGGTATTTCGGACAATCTCGACGATTTGCCGCTCGATAAAGATCCCGAGGAGCAGCTCCGAAAGATCGAGAATCTCGAGAGACAACTCGAGGGACAACGACCTCTGCTCGCGGACGCTGAAGCCGCTGGAGCTCAACTCTGCGAAGTCCTCAGCGATCCTGCATCGAAATCCGAGATCCAAGGTAAACTCGCTGCGGTCGGAAAGCTTTACAACAATCTCCAGAAGAAGCTTGATCATCGGAAAGCCGAGATCGAGGGTAATTTGCGAGATGGACGACAGTTTGAGGCCTCTTGCAGCAAAACTCTCGGCTGGCTCGCCGAGGAGCTTGGTAACATGTCGGAAAAATTGCTCGTCTCCGCTGATCGCGAGATTCTTCAACAGCAATTGGATCATCATGAGGTCAGCTAAAATTTTAATAATACGAATATACTCGAATATATCATCTGTTCGAATTAAATTTAACGCGTTATTCATTTTTCAGCCAATTTATCGCAACGTAATGGGCAAGGAGCACGAAGTCATCATGCTGCTGAACAAAGGCCGCGACATTCTCGCTCGATCGCAGAAATTGGAAAATCGTACGCTACAGCGAGATCTGGACAAGATGCAATCGCAGTGGGATCGTTTGAAGAAGGACACGGTCGACAGACATACCAAGCTTCAAACTTGTGCCGAGCACTGTAAGAAGTACTACAGAGCTCAGGATTCTTTCTTGCCATGGCTGCGACAGGCCGAAGACAAGCTTGAGAGCCTCAAGCCAGCCTCGTTCAAGCGTAAGGACATCGAGAAACAACTTAAAGAATTGTCGTCCTTCAGAAATGAAGTTTGGAAGCGATCTGGTGAATTTGAGAACAACAAAACTCTCGGAGAGACGTTCCTCAGCGCTTGTGACATCGACAAGGACGTTGTCAAAAATGAGCTTGGTGCCATGAGAGCGAGATGGGATAAATTGAATAACGGTAAAAAAACGACATTTTTTTTCTATCCTTCAAATATATCTTTATAATTTATAATACCTTGGAAATAATGACATTGGAACTAAATTATTTATTCATTCTTATTCAGATCTTTTGGAAAGGACCCAATCTCTAGAGGATACTGCTCGTCATCTTGCTGACTTTAACGAGAATCTTCGCGATCTTCAACACGGTTTGCAACGTTGCGAGGATAAATTAGCCTCTCACGATGCTTTGGGTGGTGCGTCCAAGGATCCGAAACTTCTCGACAGAATCAAGGTAGAATTTCTAATACATTTTTCGTACAAAAACTGATTCTTTAAAAAGAACAGAAGAATTTACAAGGATATTCATGAATAAAATTTCATACCATGATAACGTTTTTTACAGAACTTACGAGAGGAAACGACAGCGCTGAAGAAGCCGCTGCAAGCCGTGCGCCAGCAAGCAAACGATCTCGTAAATAAGGCTCGCGAGCAAGGTGTCGACGCAACGCACCTTCAAGATGAGGTGGAGAATCTTACCGACAGAATAAATGATCTTCAGTCGAAACTGAATGATCGCTGCAGCGATCTCCAGAGCGCGGCAACGGCGGTCGCGCGTTTCAACGATCACGCTAAGAGTCTCAGCCAAGAGTTGGCAGCCCTCGAGAACGAGCTTGACTCGATGAAAGCTCCAGCTCGCGAGATCAAGGTTGTTCGAGGTCAGATTGAGGAAGTTGGAAAGTTGATCGCTCGAATTAACAGACTCTCCGATGAAGTTGCGGATTTGGTTAACTCCGGAGAGAATCTCGTTGACAGCGGATTCGCTCCGGATGCGGTTGCAACGAGAGATCAGGTCGAGGGACTGAAGAGAAATATCGGAAAGTTGGATGAACGTGCCAGAATTCGGGACGAGAGACTGAACGAGACGCTGAACAAGCTGCAAGAATTCTATCACGCACACGCGGCTGTTCTGGACAACATAAAAGACGCGAGTGAGCAGGTTCGTCGATTCAAGCCGATCGGATCGGAAGTGGATTCGATCAAAGCTCAGCAAGAAGACTTCCGAGCTCTGAAGGCTAAGAAGATCGAGCCAATTGGACACGCGGTCGACGAGCTCAATATGCTGGGACAGACTCTCATTCAGACTGCTGGACGTGACGTCAGTACGACCAACATTGAGAAAGATTTGGACAGAATGAACGAGAGATGGAACGATCTCAAGGAGAGGGTAAGGCTCAAGCGAAAATCCATTTTGCAAGTTTACATAAGCGAGAATAATATATGCATACAGCCCTTGATCCGTATTACTCAAACGTCCAAACGTAACCGAGTAGGGTCTCAGTCGGTCGTAACACACGCTAGAATTGGTTGCTCTTATGGACGACTTCTACTTCAGAATACGTTTGTGGCATGAAGTATCGTTTAAAGATAATGAATTGCGCTATTGTCATTTTTTTAATTAAAAATTTGTTATTAATTGAGATTTTGCTTAATCTTTGGAAAACAATTTTCAGTTGAATGAACGGGATCGAAGACTCGACGTGGGTCTTCTGCAATCTGGCAAATTCCAAGAGGCTCTCGATGGCCTAGAAAAATGGCTCGCGGACACGGAGGAAATGGTAGCGAACCAGAAGCCTCCGTCCTCGGACTACAAGGTCGTCAAGGCTCAGCTCCAGGAGCAGAAATTCCTGAAGAAGATGTTGATGGACCGTCAGAATTCGATGTCCTCCTTGTACAACATGGGACAAGAAGTCGTCGCGGGGGCAGATCCGAAAGAGCGAAAGGCGATCGAGAAACAACTGAACGACCTCGTCGCTCGTTTCGATAGACTCACCGAGGGTGCCGCTGAGAGGATGGAAGCTCTGGAGCAAGCGATGGCTGTCGCCAAGGAGTTCCAGGAAAAACTCGTACCTTTGGCGATTTGGCTAGACAAGACCGAGAGGAGAGTCAGGGACATGGAACTCGTTCCGACCGATGAAGAAAAAATTCAACAGCGAGTTGCAGAGCACGATGCGTTGCACGACGACATTCTTTCGAAGAAACCAGAATTCAGTGAGCTCACGGAAATCGCGAGTCAGCTCATGAGCCTCGTTGGCGAGGACGAAGCTGCCGCTTTAGCCGACAAGCTCCAGGATGCCGCTGACAGGTATTTTCTTTTTTTCTGTTTTACAATAATTATCTCTGTTATGAGGAAATTAAAAAAATTATCTTCTTTCAACAGATATGCCGCTCTGGTCGATCGTTCCGAGGCCCTTGGAAATCTTCTCCAGAGATCGAGACAGGGACTTCGCCATCTGGTCCTGACCTATCAAGATCTGCAAGCTTGGATGGAGAGTATGGAAGTGAGACTCTCCAAATACCGAGTATTGGCGGTTCACACGGAAAAGCTACTGCAACAGATGGAAGATCTTGCGGATCTGACGGAGGAAGTATCGACGCGCCAGACGGAAGTCGATAGCACCGTAGACTCCGGTCTCGAGCTTATGAAACACATATCCAGCGACGAGGCTCTCCAACTGAAGGACAAATTGGATTCTCTTCAGAGACGATTCAATGATCTCGTTACTCGAGGCTCCGATCTATTGAAGCATGCACAGGAAGCGTTGCCGCTTGTCCAGCAGTTCCACGACAATCACAACCGTCTGATGGATTGGATGCAGGCTGCGGAGGCGGCTCTCCAGTCCGCGGAACCTCGAGAGGAAGAGATTATTCGTCTTGAGATGGAAATCTCGGAGTATCGACCGATCCTGGAGAAATTGAACACGATTGGACCGCAGTTGTGTCAAATATCACCCGGTGAAGGAGCCGCGACGATCGAGGGTCTCGTAACCCGAGATAATCGCCGTTTCGACGCAATTGCCGAGCAAATCCAACGCAAGGCTGAAAGAATACAATTGAGCAAACAACGCTCGCTCGAGGTTATCGGAGACATCGACGATCTCCTCGAATGGTTCCGGGAAGTCGACAACCAGCTCCGAGAGGCCGAACCTCCGAGCAGCGAGCCTGAAATAATTCGCGTTCAGCTCAAGGAACACAAGGCTCTTAACGATGACATTTCCAGCCAAAAGGGTAGAGTTCGGGACGTGATATCGACCGCAAAGAAAGTCATTCGGGATAATACTCACCACGAGGACACTTCGACGATCAGGGAGAAGATGGAGGATCTGAGGGAGACGATGGAAATCGTTTCCGGTCTGTCGAGCGATAGACTTGGAAGTCTCGAGCAAGCTCTACCTTTGGCTGAGCATCTTCGCGACACTCACGCTGGACTGGTAAGCTGGCTCGAGGAGGCTGAGCAACAGGTCGCCATGTTGCCGATGCCGGCTCTGAGACCCGACCTCATAGCTCAACAACAAGACAAAAATGAGCTTCTCATCCAGAGTATAAACGAGCACAAGCCTCTTCTCGAGAAACTCAACAAGACCGGGGAGGCTCTCATAAAACTGTGCAACGATGAGGAAGGCGCCAAAGTTCAGGATATCCTCGATAACGACAACGCTCGATACGCCGCGCTTCGAGCGGAATTGCGAGCTCGTCAGCAGACTCTCGAGCAAGCTCTTCAAGAGTCCTCGCAGTTTTCGGACAAACTCGAAGGAATGCTGCGTGCTCTGTCTTCGACGGCTGATCAGGTTAACGGAGTCGAGCCCGTCAGCGCCCATCCACCTCGTCTTCGAGATCAGATGGAGGAAAATGCCGCTCTCGCGGACGATCTTGCTCAAAGATCCGAGGCGTACGCCGCGGTAAGAAAAGCTGCGGATGACGTAATCAGCAAGGCTGGAAATCGAGCCGATCCTGCGGTTAAGGACATCAAGAGGAAGCTCGAGAAATTGAACAAATTATGGACAGACGTACAGAGAGCGACGACCGATCGAGGCTTGACTCTCGACGAGACTCTCGCCGTTGCGGAGAAATTCTGGTCCGAGCTGAACGGAGTTATGGCAACTTTGAGGGAACTCCAGGATGCCCTTGCAGGACAGGCACCACCGGCTGCCCAGCCCGCCGCGATTCAACAACAACAGGTCGCTCTCCAAGAAATCCGTCAAGAGATTGACCAGACGAAACCAGACGTCGAGCAAGTTCGTCAATCTGGACACGAATTGATGGGACTCTGCGGTGAGCCGGACAAACCAGAGGTCCGAAAACACATGGAGGACCTGGACCAGGCATGGGACAACGTCACTGCTCTATACGCGAGACGAGAGGAGAATCTCATTGACGCGATGGAAAAAGCTATGGAATTCCACGAGACTCTACAAAATCTTCTCGAGTTCTTGCAAGAGGCTGAGGACAAGTTCGCCGACATGGGAGCGCTCGGTAGCGACATCGACGAGGTCAAGAAACAGATAAAGCAACTTGCTCGTTTCAAGGCTGAAGTCGATCCGCACATGGTCAAGGTCGAAGCTCTCAATAGGTCAGAAATTACATTTGTTTTTCTTGAAATTTATCTTCATCGTACGTTTACAGAATTCCCCTTTATCTTCCAGCAAGTTGAAACATTTTTACCCGTCGAAAGTTTTATTCGTCATTGTCGAATTACCTTGAAAATTCTTTCTCAAAATATTTAGGAACCATTCAATGATATTGATAAATTTTTCTTGTTCAAATTGCACAATGATTTAATTCCAAATATCTAATCCCAAACCTTTTTTTGTTTTGTTTCGGTACCTGAACAAAAGGAGTCTGACAAGGCAAGTCAACTTCTCCGTGTTGTCGCCGTAGTTAGAGCATGGCTTTGAAATTTATAATTGTGCAGCATTGTTCCCCATGTTCCTAAAAAGAAAACAAAACGAAATATATAATTATAACTTTCCCCCTTGTTTCGTGCCTTACACTTTTCTGTGAAAAAAAAATGTTATTTGTTTATGTCCATTGTTCTCGTCCTTTGTATTATTGATTGAGCATGCGAGTCAGGTGCAGGTTCAAAAAAAAACGTAAACGAAGCCATAATTTTGACGTTTCCTCGTAGCCCGCAAAAATCTTACATCGTAATGTTTTTACCCGTATTATTACCATCGTTATAATTATTTCTACCGTAGTAAAGAAACTGTTTGAAAATTAGTCTAAATTTCGTAGATGTGGTGACGACTTACCGTATACAAGTATCTTTGAAAATACCTTCCATGAAAGAGGTCCGAGAAAAAAAGAGGCTGCAGGAAATAAAGATTGCGAGAGCATGATTTTATTTATTCATTTATTTCTTTATTTGGAAAAGTTCATAAGCGAATTCGCATGAAAGAAGCTTTTATTATTTTACTCCTTACGATAAAAGTTTGAGGTAAAGAAACATAATTTGGCGCGTGTGTGTTTATTTTCAATCATTATTTCCGTCCGTGTTCATTTTTTCGTATACGGATCCTCGGAAAAGTGAGTATTAATTATGAAAATTGAACTTTTGTACAGGCAAGCTGCAGAGTTGACTGAAAGGACATCATCGGAGCAAGCAGCGGCTATAAAGGAACCGCTGGGCGCGGTGAACCGTCGGTGGGATGGATTGCTGCGAGGAGTCGTCGAACGTCAGCGTTTGCTCGAAAATGCTCTTCTTCGTCTCGGCCAATTCCAACACGCCTTGGACGAGCTTCTCGTATGGATCGAGAAAACGGACAGAACCCTGGACGAGCTTAAACCGGTGGCTGGTGATCCTCAGGTGATCGAAGTTGAGTTGGCGAAACTGAAAGTCTTGGTGAATGACATCCAGGCGCATCAGACGAGCGTGGATACGCTGAACGATGCCGGAAGACAATTGATCGAGGATGGAAAAGGAACCGCGGAGGCATCGACGACGGCTGAAAAATTGGGTACGCTGAATCGTCGCTGGAGGGATTTGCTCCAACGAGCGGCCGATCGACAGCGAGAATTGGAGGACGCTCTGAGAGAGGCTCAATCGTTCACCGCTGAAATTCAGGATCTCCTCTCCTGGCTCGGAGACGTCGACAATATGATCGTTGCGTCTAAGCCGGTTGGAGGACTTCCGGAAACGGCCTCAGAGCAGCTCGAAAGATTTATGGAGGTTTACAACGAGTTGGAGCTCAATCGAGCGAAGGTCGAGACGGTTTTACAACAGGGTCAGGAATACTTGAAACGCGCTGGTGCCAGCAGCGCAGGCAGTCTCAATCACAATCTGAGAAATCTCAAGCAACGCTGGGACAGCGTGACGGCTCGAGCGAACGACAAGAAGATAAAGCTCGAAATCGCACTCAAAGAGGCGACCGAGTTCCACGACGCTCTCCAAGCGTTTGTTGATTGGTTGACGAACGCTGAGAAGACTCTCACCAATCTAAAACCAGTATCCAGAGTTATGGAAACTATTTTGAGTCAGATCGAGGAACACAAGACATTCCAGAAAGACGTTGGCGTTCATCGGGAGACGATGCTCAATCTCGACAAGAAGGGAACGCACTTGCGTTACTTCTCCCAGAAGCAGGACGTAATTTTGATCAAGAATCTGATGATAAGCGTTCAGCATAGATGGGAACGCGTCGTTTCCAAGTCCGCCGAGAGGACTCGAGCTCTCGATCACGGTTACAAGGAGGCGAGAGAATTCCACGACGCGTGGTCGCATCTGATGAATTGGCTCGACGATACGGAGAAAACTCTCGACGATATGGCCGCGGACGGAGTTGGAGGCAACGATCCGGAGAAAATTAAATTCCGTCTGACCAAACACCGCGAGGTTCAGAAGGCTCTGAGTGCGAAACAGGCTACTTACGACACAACGATGAAGAACGGAAAAATGCTGAAGGACAAGGCTCCGAAGACCGACGAGCCGGCTCTCAAGGAATTGCTCAACGAGTTGAAAAACAAATGGACGACCGTGTGTGGAAAGAGCATCGATCGTCAGCGCAAGCTGGAGGAAGCTCTTCTCTTCTCGGGACAATTCAAGGAGGCGATCCAAGCGCTCCTCGATTGGCTGAGAAAAACGGAGAAACAGCTTGCTAATCCTGGACCTCTTCACGGAGATTTGGATACCGTCATGATGCTCGTGGACCAGCATAAATCGTTCGAAGAGGACTTGGAGTCGAGGGCCTCGCAGATGGAGTCGGTCATTCGAACCGGACGAGAACTCGAGTCGAAGGCGACGATCGAGGACGCCGCGACGATCAGAAGTCAGGTTTCCGAAGTAACAGCTCTGTGGGACACGGTTACTCGATTGTCCTCGAAGAAAACTGCCAAATTGGAGGAAGCCCTTCGAGAGGCCGAACGCCTTCACAAGGCTGTTCACGTTCTCCTCGAGTGGCTCAGTGACGCTGAAATGAAACTTCGATTCGCTGGACAGTTACCGGAAGACGAGCAAGAGAGCAGAAATCAGATGATGGAACACGACAAGTTCCTTCGAGAGCTTGAGGCTAAACAATACGAGAAGGACAACACTCTCGAGTTGGCTCACGCTGTCCTCGCCAAAGCCCATCCCGATGGCGCAGCTGTCATAAAACACTGGATCACGATCATCCAGTCAAGATGGGAGGAAGTCTCTACCTGGGCTCACCAGAGAAACCAGAGACTCGAAAACCACATGCAAGGACTTCAGGTCACTGCTTTTTTCACTTCGAATTTAATATTTCCGGTTTTGTTGATATTTTCTTATTTATTTATAAATTTTATTGGGATTTTAACAGGATCTCGATAATCTTCTTGAAGAGCTTCTCGCTTGGTTGGAAGGATTGACAAATACCCTGACAGCCCTCGAGGCTGAACCACTGCCCGACGATCGCGCAACGCTCGAAATGTTAATCGCCGACCATCGCGAATTTATGGAAAATACTAGTCGCCGACAGAACGATGTCGACCGTGTCTGCAAAGCGAGACAAGTGAAGCCCGTCAAGGATTCCCGTAAAGTTTCGAAGGGCAAATCACCGGGACAAGTGTAAGCGAGCACCCGATTTTTTCCTCTTTCTCTTTGTCCGTTTAACACCGTGTACGTTTTTTATTCTAAAAACATTCAATTCAGCCGAAAAGTATTCACGGTTTTGCAATTGCATCGAAGTTTTTGTCGCTTTTATGTTCTTTACTTTTTTTTCTCCAGTGTGAGATGCATTTTTTGTCGCTCGTTTTGTATTCTTATCTTTGTTTCATCTTTATTTCATCGAAATTCATTTGTGTTTGTTGTTTGCATGTCATTATTTTTGTCGATGCAGTAAGGACCAATATCAGGACAATGATCACGATCAACCGTTACGTAAACAAAGGTACACTTTCGCAGTTCATTTTCATTTTCTATTTTTTCAAGTTCAATTTTCGTTTTTGTTCAAACATCAATATTGATTTGTTTTTTAAATTTTCTTGTATAATTTCAATCTACTATTATTTGGAAAATATTTTAGTTTTTCTGAATTTGTATACGTGTTAATTATTTTGTTTGTTGATTTTTAAAGTTTCATTTAACATTTTTCATTCGTTTTTACATCGTTTAGTTTCAAAGGCAGCCGTGACCTTCTGCAATCTCGACGTGGCAGGTACGATTTCACATTCATCTCATTTTTCACTTTTATTTGTGTTCTCAAGTTCTTTGTTTTTTTTCCTTCATTGATGGAGTACCTTTTTTATGAATGTTAATAAAAATTAAACTTTTCAACTTCGCTTGTTCGTAAGCATGCTAATATTTATAATCATTGTTGTTTAATTTTGTTTTGGTTGTTTTAATTAAGTTTTTCACCGTTGATCTATCATTTTTTTTATGTTCACTATTAATTAATTTATGTCTAAATATATCATTTATGTTGATTTTATAATTTCAAGAAAATCATCCTTCAAAATTTTTGAATCCCAACAATTGATTTGTTTTAAAAAGTTTAATATTCGTCGTTTTGTTTTTTATCCCTTGACAAGAAAAGAAAAACACAATTTTTAAAGTCATTTACACGGTAAACTGCAATGGAACGCATAAAGAGGCCCTTTCGATGCTGAAATAAAAACGAAAGAAAATAAATAATAAGAGTAGTGTTACGAGTGATGTGACGCATGTTCTTGTTTAGCCGAGCCAGCCCGGGCCGGGAGAGAACTCCAGATCCTTCATTGCCGCACATTGGCCCACGTTTCCCACCCAAAGGAAGGTCAGTGATTCCCTCTTCGTTTTCATAACCTTCTCATCAAAATCATCTAGTGGAAAAATCGTTTCATGAAACTCATGGAAAATAAAATCTCCCTTTTTTATCAATAACGCCTTAAACGTAGCTTGAGAAACTTTTGGTGTCAGAGATCCAAAAAGCGTGTGCTTGGTTGGGAAGAAGGTTCAGAGCGTCCCAGATTTGATTAACATTTTCTCAAATCTCATTCATTATTATCAGATTTCATCAATGACAATTTTATTTTCATCGTTGATAAAATTTTGACTAACACAAAAAATTTTCACAAGTTTATTGGTTTTTTTTCCTAAAATAATATTAGGCGAATGAATAATTCTAATAGCACTTTTGAGTAACTAGAAATTTGAGTAATTTAATACTTTTGAAGTGAGTAGTTTTACAGTCATGAACGAGAATAAATTTTTGTTATTACGTACGTATTGGAGATGACTGGGCAAATAAAATTTGACTGATAGATTAACACCATGATACTCCTTGAATTTACAGTAGAAATTAATTATCATCGTTTGATGATAAGTAGCGTAGATTTTTTTGTAGAAACTTTAGTTGAGAACTAATCTTCATTTTAATTTGTTCATTGAATATTTATACTGATCATAAAACCGTTTACAGCTCATCGCTCTAAGAAACCTTTAACATTTGTTTGTTAATTAAAGTATATTTAGACGAATAATATGAAATAATTCATATATTTATGTAACGAGTAGCAAAGGAGCAGAGCCGGAATTCAGAAATCCTCGAGTCAGGCTACTTTGGGATCGTTGGCGTCACGTTTGGATGCTCGCGTGGGAACGTCAGCGTCGTCTTCAGGACAAGCTCAACTACATACAAGAGCTTGATCGCGTGGCTAACTTCAGCTGGGAAGACTGGCGCAAGAGGGTAACCGAATACATCATATAAAATTGAATCAACGTATTTTTCTTGTTTTCTTATATCAGAGATAACTTAAAATTCATGTTTTCAGTTCTTGAAGTTCATGAACCACAAGAAGTCGAGGCTGACAGATCTCTTCAGGAAGATGGACAAGAACAACGATGGTCTCATTCCAAGGGACGATTTCATCCAAGGAATTATGAATACGAGTCAGTCTGATTTGAAATATGAATATTAATGATAATAAGATTTAATTCAAATGTGATTTTGATGTGGTTGAGTGAAAAACGGATCGTTTAATTATTTATTTGATTAATTTTAGAATTCGAAACGTCCCGTCTGGAAATGGGCGCTGTCGCTGATCTCTTCGATCGCCACGGCGAGGGTCTGATAGACTGGAAAGAATTCATAGCAGCTCTTCGCCCTGACTGGGAGGAGAGAAGAACGCACAATGACACGGACAAGATACACGACGAGGTTAAACGTCTCGTAATGCTCTGCACATGTCGACAGAAGTTCCGAGTTTTCCAGGTCGGCGAAGGAAAATACAGGGTCAGTTCTCCTATTTATTTTTATCACTTTTATAAACTACGTCACGCGCTATCATAGAGTTTATCGTATAGGAAAAATGACTTCATTTTATAAATTAATCGTTTTTTTTATAATTTCACAGTTTGGCGACAGCCAAAAATTACGCCTGGTCCGTATTCTGCGATCGACCGTCATGGTCAGAGTCGGAGGTGGTTGGGTAGCTCTCGACGAATTCCTTCTGAAGAATGATCCTTGTCGCGGTAAGTTTTTTTTATCGAATCATATTATTAGGATATCAAAACAATATCTTAAGTCATATTAAAATTAATATTAGGCCAATTAGTGATATATAATGTTTATTTTGTTGAACAATTATGAAAGTTCGAGAGTAAACTCGTTGCAATACAATGTGAGAAGTTTTTACGAGCTGAAAACAATTGATAGGGCAGTCAATATTTTATTGGTTGAAATACTTTTCGAGTCGATCCCGAAGAATAGGAAACATGCGTGATTATGGGAGGTACAAGAAAACGAAAATGGATTCAAAATTATCCCCTCGAGGCGAATTTTCACACATTTCATTTAACCACTTTGGAACGATGTCTCATTTTCTTTATTCATATCGATCATCATCGCAAAATTTATTTTTCACGTACTTTCGACATTTTCATACGTGCCGTTCATCTGCATTTATTCCAAAAAAACATTCAACACACAAAATTAAGAAATGCCGTGAACGTAATAACTTTTGGCTAATAAAATCTGTGAGATTCATTTTTCACATTGTCCTCTCGTGTTGCACTAGCAATAATAACAAAAAAAATTATTCAAGTCACTACTAAAATAAAATAAAATATATATTTTAAAAGTGTACAAATTTTTTCTTCAAAGTTTAAAAATCAATTTATTGTTAAGTATATTGGAACTGAAAACGTAAGACTAATTTTTCGAGTGTGCATAATTCAGCATTTAATGTAATAAATAAATTTGCACATGAACATTTTATACAATTGAAGCAATTTTTATATAAATTTGATAAAAACTTGAACTTTCAATTTTCGAAAACGATAAATTTTTTGAAAAATTCCCAATTGTGCATAAAGCGTTGGAACGAAATATTTAATAAAAGTTACCATTCTAATCAGCTTATCACGATAATTAATAATAATAACAAGTTGAAGAATTAACTACTTCGAGCCTAATAAAAAATAACAACGCTTTCGTGCGTTTTGTGTGTATGATCTCAGCTCCTGAGGTAACCAGTTGTGACGTTATTAATTACACTTCGCATCGATGAAAAAAAGCATTTATGAATGAAAAAAAGAAGAGGACGAGCGTGTGAACGATGTATGCGAGTGTGTCTGCTGTTTTTGCTTTTGCTTAGTTGCTACTTGAACTTTAGATACTTTTTGTATTTTTTTTTCTATCTTGGATACGTAAATTAACCAGGACTCATGGCTAACTCGGCAAAAAGAATTCATGGTACTCGCTTTCAAAAATTTGAAAAAATAATCGAAAAAAATAGCATCGAAAAAGAATAAATAAAAAATATATTAACAAAAATGTTATTCATTTTTAGTACATATTTGGCCGGTGTAGCCATGAAATCCGATAAAAATTGAAAAAGTAGAATATCACTGAAATCATAAACCAGTTCTGTACTAACAAAGATTTTCTTGCTTTCTCATTTCTTCACTCTTTCCTTCCTCGTCCTCGTTGAATCCTCTGATCTCATTATTTCGAAATTTCCACTCCTGAAATGGGCTTTAATCATTTTATCCCCATGCGTCGCATGAAAATTTTTTTTTTCGATATATCCTCGTGAAAACGAAATGGGCATTATTCATTTTATTTTATTCCTCAAGTATTTTTAATGCCAATACCGGATCCTAATAAGCCGGAACAACACGAGGGTTGGTGTCCGCTCGGTGAGGCTTCCTTGCATGTTCTTCGTCATTTCATAGTTTTTCAAATACTCCTGGAATGTTTACACAGCCCTCTCCCAAAAAATATTATAGACTGTGAAAATTGCATCTCCTCATTTCATCTGTTGGCATGTTACTTTTTTTTCTTTTTAAGACTACAGTTTTTTTTCTTCATTTTCAACACTAGTCCATTGACGAGCCTTTTTGTCATTTTCATTTCATTCGTGCCTCGTTTTCAGCTGAAATGTCAAAAATCAAAAAGATTTGTAGAAATTTCGAATGTAAATCTGAGGTCTATTTAGCTGTTCTCGAACCTTTTATTTCAGATCTTTGTCCCCGTTTGTTGAGATATTTCTTTAAAGTGTAAGCTTAGTTGAATTTCAATTAGGCCTTGAAAGATTCTGGTTTTCGTTCATCAAAATGGTATGCTTTTTGCCGGAGCGTGGGTCTACCCCTATTTTGTTTTTGATTTATCTATTTTCAGACTTTTCTTTAATTTCTCAATTATATTATTTTTTGAAATTTTTTAACAGCATGGTGTTGGAGTTTATTATGAATATTTATGAAATACTTTTTTGCCGTTATGTCGTCGCCTAAAAAAAGTTGGGTGTTCAAAATCAATTTCTCGATACTCGAAAAAAAAATGGAAATTTAAATTAATTTCGCAGCATCCAACTTTTTATTATTTTGTATTTGGAACACGACAGAATTCAATAACGACGGATGAAATAATCTTAAGATAGTAACATTTTCATTGAATTGTCGTGTTCCAAGATTTTTATAAGTAGAAACGTAGTTTATTAAATTTACGTTCGTCGATGAAAGCTCTACAAAAAAAATGTACAGCAGAATTTTACGTTGCAAATTAATAGCCAAAAATCTAACGAGTGATTCAAAAAAAAAATTATTAGAGTCGAACGTCTAGTTACGAAAAATTAAAATAAAATTGGCTATCAACTTGCAGTAAAATATTCGAGCGATAATTCCCAAAATCCTAAAATTATCGTATAATTTCATCATTTTTTTATTTATCCTAAGTTTTTTTTCTTTTTCTTTTTTCTTACACTTACACACACGCTTTACACACAAACATACGCAAACGTTTCTTTTTTTTCCACTCATACCTTTTTTTTTCTTTCTAACACACTCTTATATTACGATTATTTATTCATCCAAATGCATGGATTTCAATTGGGATTCAAAATACCAAAATTTATTTCCTCCGCCATTTTTTAACAATTTTCTTGATTCGAAAAAAAAACTTGAACTTTTATTTTGTCCAATCCCAATCTGTAATTGTCGTTTTTCTAATTTTGCTATCTCTCTTTTGATCTGTCTATCTGTTTTTCTGTACATAAAATTCGGCACATCCTATAAAAAATGACAAACAAAAACACAAAAATTCCCTGGCATCCCCTTTGCGCCTTCCTACTAACTCTGCGTGCACGCAACACACTGTAGCCAAGGGAAGAACGAATATTGAGCTGCGGGAGCAATTCATATTGGCGGATGGTGTCAGCCAGACAATGACGGCGTTCAGATCGAAGCCGAGTCCGAACTCGACCCTCCAACGTTCGCAAATGTCCTCGGCGGGTCCAATCACCAAGGTAATGTCGTCATAAGACGGTGACTCAAAAAATAATCCTTCATGAAGAAACAAAATAGCCCAGCTGAAAAAAAATCCTCACTCCTGCGAGATAAACCGATAACGCTCTCATATTCATCCTCCCGAATTTCATTTTTAATAGTGCACGATTTTGACAAAGACGAGGATTTTTCAAATATTACGAAAATGGTAAAAAAAAAACTTGAATCAAGTTTTAAATAAAATTCGTACAATTATTTGAGATCTTCGTCATTGTCACGATAAGAATTTTTTTAACTCTGAAAAATTAAACACACACCTGCATCGCACCTCCACACACAAATATTTCGTCACTGTAAGAAAAGGCAAAAAAAAATCCCTGGACTCGACGATTCAATCAGGTAAGTTATGGGAAAGGAATTTAAGGCAACGTCGAAAATTTAATTACTCCACGTAATTTCTTTCTCTTCGCATGAGCATGTTGGTTTGTTCGACGTTACTTCAAAGGTTTTTATTTTAAGTAGGTTATTTATTATGTCAGTAGGTAGTGAGCGCTTGTCTTCTTCCGGTAAAGTTGATTTATCTTATCATTTTTTTATTCCTCATTTATCTCCTCTAAGTTTAGTTGGCATTATTTATCATTGTTTTTTTTCACTCTACTGGGTCAGTAATTTTGGCAATAGTTGTGTGTATGGTTTTTCTTCATTTTCTCTTGGGCAGACGCTAAAAAGGAAGAAAATTAGTCTTCACACGTGAACCTCAGGAGATGCGATTTCTCTCGTATCAGGATCATTTTCTCCGAGTGTGTGCGCGAGTGTATGAATTATTTCGCAGCGACGCCTTCCATAGTTGGCTTTTTCTTATTTTCGTTCAAACAATGCAGGCAAATGAGAACGTTCATCGAGGAAAGAAAAAGCATCACCTCCCAATTTCAATTTATACACGAATACGACAAAATGTGAAAAAATAATAGCGATGAGCTCGAAAAAAATTTATTCGCATTTAAAAAGGAATACGAAGAAGATTCTTGATAAAAAAATTAAAAAACGAGCGTGAAAAAAGTGCGAAATTGGTGCAATTAATTTGGTTTATGGTACACAATTTAGCGGAGGAGTTTATGAGCCAGCTGATGCCGATATTTGAAAGTTTGAGGCAAAAGGAGGATCTCCCGTGCTCGTATCCTCTTCACATGCACGCCCCCTCTTACCACTGGGTAAATAACTCATTTTTTTCTCTTTTTTTCTGCTGATCTTAGTTCATTTTTATTTTTATTTATTTATTTCGCTATTACCGATCGCAGATGTAAATTTCGCTATTGTTTTGCGTGCATTGCGTGTATGCCAGTGAATTTTTCCTTTTTTAGCATGTTTTACAGATATATTTCTGTCGGATCTTCATTTTCCTAGTTTTTCACTTTTTTTTGTAGACCTTGCGAGTGGATTGTTCACGTTTGAGGAATTTTTCAAAGATATTTGCATAATGTGTGATGTTTACATGTT
Source organism: Cremastinae sp. B BG-2022a (assembly GCA_030522605.1). Taxonomy (NCBI): domain Eukaryota; kingdom Metazoa; phylum Arthropoda; class Insecta; order Hymenoptera; family Ichneumonidae; species Cremastinae sp. B BG-2022a. Next base: position 25,797 of record JAPYYX010000354.1, on the reverse strand, counting down.
TCATCATTTCGTAATTGAAAATGTGAAGTATTCCCTTGGTGTGGCCATTGGGCATTTTGTAGTCTAGGTGTGCGCGTGTGTGTCTGTCGAAATCCCAAAAATGAAAACGCTGTACGCTCGTAATTAGGGTAAAGTTTCTACATACGAGTGCGAGAAGTTCGAACTGGGCTTTGAATCATCTCATAAATATTATTTTCATTGAATTAAAATTTTTAGTTGTCTCTCATCATTATTTCTATTTTGAATAACACGCGAATTCGATCACGAAGTACTCCCTACGAGTAGTCACTATTCTATACACTGTTCCTCGATAAAGTAATTATTATGGATTTTTTGTCCATGTCAATTTTATGACGTTGGAACATTTCTAGTCTCGACGTTTATTTTTTTTCGTGATCTTCATATAAATGTCTTTCTTGTGAACGTTCATTTTGAGGATATGAATTGAAAAATAATGAATTATAAATAAATCCCAAGTCCGATTAATGAGTAGATATAGTGGTAGATTACTCTGATCGTGCATAACTATTTCCTGTATTGATGCGTGCATAGTGGCCTTGATCGGAGATACTTCGAATCACCACAAGCTCCTCTATCTCTCCCAACTTCTCATGGTAAGTTCTGCATGCTAGACTCTTCATAACTCTCAATCGTGTCAAAAATTAATCTATGTCAAAAAAAAAAATTATTGCAAATAAATAATAAAATCTCATGAAAATATATTTTGAGATGTTTTTTTGAAATTTTGCGATATTTCTCAATATTTGATGATATTCATTTAAAAAATACTTTTTTATCATAATTTTTGAACTACGATTGAGAATCAAACTATTTCCCTCTGGGTAGCAGTATCAGTTTAGTAGGAGCAGATGGTACGTACTTAGAATTAATTGACATTCCAAATTTAACACGCCAGATGCAGTTCAGCCACGTACATGAAAGCTTTATTTATTTTTTTGAATAAAAAATTGAAATTATTGGAAAATTAATTAAGAGTAATGAAGCTTTCTCGTGCGAAGCTCCACACTTGTGATTTTCTCGTAGTGTAACAAAGTTTTTGTAGATCGAAAAAAAACATTTGTATCTTAAAATTTTATTTGTTGCAATGAGAATTATAAAAAATAAAAAATCTTTAGGTGAGGGAGCGCAGCGCTCGAAGCGTACCGATGGGGCAGACGAGGGCCTCGCGTTCGTCACTCAGCGCAGGAACTCCCGACAGCCTCAGCGATAACGAGAGCTCTTTCAGACTTCCGGCCAGAAAAACAAGCACGCCGTACAGGAGTACTCTCACCCCAGGTAAATAATTTTTTAATTACATTTCTACTTGACTCGAATTATGCAATATCGTTAAGTAATCCTTAGATAATAATTTAATTTAAAGTTTTTATTTAAAGTATGATCCAATGATCGACCAATACGGAAATACACGCAAAAAGGTTTTCGATTTTGTTGAATAAAAACGTATCGGTTAACACCAAATTTTCATTGAAAAAAAATTATGAACAATTTTTATAAAATGATTTTGCAATATAATCACTGTATTATGTTCAATAAAAGGACAAGACTCCGTTAGCGATATTATACATATTTGGATAAATAAATAAACTCTAATATCTTTCAAGCAAATATCCACTTTTTCGTCAGTAACTAAGTTTTGGGTCATTTCAGGTGGCAGTCGTCCATCCAGTCGACCAGCTTCCCGACCAGCCAGTCGACCGAGCAGCAGACCGGCTTCGAGGCAAGGGAGCAAGCCGCCAAGTAGATGTGGTTCTACGCAATCACTCGATAGTACAGGTAATGAATAATTAATATATTCTTTTGAGTCAAGTTCGAAGAAAGGAAAAATTAATTTAAAAAAAGGAAAAATCAGTTGTTAAAAAATATTGCAAACGTGTTCAGATATGATTCTTTTATTATTTATTTATTTTTTAAGATTCTCATGATTACAATTGCTGTTTACATTATACAAATTTTCATTGTATTGTTACAGCAATTTTTTTCAATTTTTCAGAATAGTATTATTTTTACTTGAAAATGTATCGATTATTATTAATAATTATTCCCTCATATTATTATTTTACTTTAGACGATTCTGGTACCCCAAGTCGCATTCCGCGAAGAACTTTAGGGACAACCGGAACAACGCCAACTTCGAGTCGGCATAATAGTGTTTCCGGCAAACGACTGACAGCGCCGGTAAACGGATCAAGTTCGCGACCCCGTACACCAACGGGACTCGTCAGTCCTGCGAGCGGAGTTCCTTCGAGGTACATTACAAACCCAAATTTTTAACAAAAACTCAACTGCATTCGTTAAAAAAAAAACAAAGCAAACATGTCGAAATCAAGTACTAACATGCATTGCATTAGATGCATTTTTATTGACCTAATAACATACAACGCATTAACGATTTTCGAACGAGGAAGTAAAGAAAACAGAAGCATTTTGACATATTTAATCGACAATGCGAGATTCAGGAAATGATTTGAAACGGAAAAGCACGCGGGTGTGCAAGGATGCAATAACGTAACTGAATGGCGTTTGTAATCTGTCAAGTTGTTATCCAAGAGTCGATTTATCTCCACACATTACCCAGATTTTATATCCTGTTATTATTGAAATTTTTATTTAACGATAATTTTTTCAAATGTTGTTTTGAGTATTGTTTTATTCATCTTTTCTTTGTTAGTAAAAAAATTTTTATAATTCGTAAAAAATAGTTTCTTATCAGACAAAATATCGTTGCTTAGCAATTTTTAACAATAGACGCGTCATAACATTTTTTAGGTTTGGCTCGATCTATCGCACTTCGAGCATACCAACTCTGTCTGGTGTCGGAACACCAACTAGGTAAAGCAAAATTAATAATTAATGCATTTTTTAATTGGGAAGAAGAGGTCTTTCATTATGGTAACTCGAAATTGACGCAGAGGATGCTTGCGCGTATTAATACTATTGCTAAGAGGGTAGTACTGGTGTGCTTTCTGGAATAACTATCATTTTTGTGTGTCACGATCAATGAAAAAGTGAAAAAGTTTATGTTAAGAAAATATTCTTAGAACAGTCAATTTTCATTGTCATTTTTAAGTCATTTTCGTTTACATGTTTCAATTTACCGCCTTAGTTCATTTTCTCCCAAGTCCCCTTGCGTTTCGAAAAAAAATTCCACGATAACAGAACACTTCGAAAATTGTGAGTCTAGAAAAAAAATAAGAGATAGAAAGGGTATTAAATTTAGATGTAAAAAAGCTTTTATTATTAAAAATGGTGATGGTTTAGCCGCTCTCGGATTCCTGTGTACGTTGGACCGGATATAAAATCCCCTCAGTCTACCACGAGCAATATTTCGACTCATTCCACACAAAGCAACCATTCTACAATTTCTACTGACTCTACTGGGTATGCCCGATCTACTGCTCGTCTGTGTGTGACCGTGTGAGAGTGTCTGCCCGTTCATGCATTTTTTTATTTGCTGTCACTTTTCTTATCATTTGTTGCTTTTTTACATTTTTTTAGACGTACAAATATCCCAAAATCGCATGCTTCTCTTATGGTTTGGTTATTTTCCATTTCACAGGAGGTTGGTTACCAAAAAAACAATGTACATATGTAAAAGGCGTGAGGATTAAAAAGAAATTTATTATTCAACACAGATTTGATCACGAAATATAAAAATTAAATTTGTTCAGTACACCTGTACACTTGCCGGATCTTTATTGAACTGTCGACTGTATATAACTTTGTATACTAATTACTTGATGACTGAGACGTAACATTCCAAAATTGCAAATATTTTATAAAAATTGTATTGGCTCTGGATTACCACCCCTTAAAGTTTTTTCCTGTATTAATTTAATCAATAATTTAGTTGCTCTGAGCTTTATTGCGATTATTTTATCAATTACATGAATTTTAACGTAGTTATTATTTTTTCCCCATTTTTCATTAATTCACTCGTTCATTTTTGCTTATTTATATTCGGTTCGTCAAAATAAAGTATGTGTACAAAATATAATGAGACAGTGGTATTGACACTGTTTTGAGAGTTTGTTCAAATTGAACTCACGTGGAAAATTTGTTTGTCTGTAACGGCCAGGGGCAGCTCGGCCTGTACGAGCTCAGCAACTAACATCCCGGTGGCAATTAGAGCTAGGTAACCGGCTAACACATTTTCTTCATAACAAAAAGAGAAATTAAACAGCTTACGGATTTGAGCTTTTTCTTTGGTAGAAATTCATTAGTGCACAATTGTCTCTGGCGAGTTCATAATTCTCGATCGTTCGTGTAATATTTATTTTGAATAATTTTAGAACCCGAACACCGTCGAGCGGTTCGAGCACGCCTCTGCCGCCGGGCTCGAAGCTGACGAGAAAGCCTTCCGGAGCATCGGACACCTCAGTGTCGAACACGACTCCGCTCTCGAGAAAAGGAAAGCCAACGCCGATCGATCAGAGGGCGCCGTTCAGACTCTAATCCGTCCGGACCGATCAACGACAAGAAACAAAGAAATACAAAATAAGAAGAGAATCATCTCAACAAAGCCAGCGAAGCAGTTAACAAATCCGCGAATTCAGCTTTCGTACTATTAAAATAGAAAATTCGCACTGCTAAAGCAAGAGGAAAAACTAAACGTGACGAAACAAATAATGAGAAAAAAAACCTGCATTGAAACAAAAACATAAAAAATAGTAAATACATAATCGTCGAATCGCTTTTGATAAATACGTAGAAAGACACGTATCGGTATCCGTACTGAAAAAATGCATTCTCCAATATCCACCCGATCGTGTTTCTTTTTGACATTTTAATCATCATTGAATGATAATACAGAGTTATTCGTGTATAGAAATTAGCCAAAGATCGGGTGGATGGTTTTATAGCTCCGAGGCAAATCTTTCTATACACGAAATTTATAGGGAGCGTTCAACTTACTTAAACGACTCGAATTGTTAAATCCGTACGCGTGTCACTGAGTGGCGTTTCGTGACAATTGGGAGATATTCTATATCGTGGATCGGCCACGAAAAGATTTATATTATCAGAGAAAATGCCAAGAATCTTTATTTTGTTTTCGTTAATTTTTTGTTCTTTGAAAATGTTTCTCGACGCATTCTCCTCTCTTCGCTGGTAAAGTCAATCTCCGCGAAAAACAAAAAAAAATTAGTATTGAGCCTCCGTGCTTTTTTGCGACGCTGGCAATTCGATCATGATTTTTATGCCATTTATCGTGACATTCACCGCAGTCGTACGAGACTAAAAAAATATTTTGTCTCGTTCAAATCAGTGAAGTTCGTCTCTATTATTTCTCCCTTTAAAATTTTTTTCTCTCAAGTGTTTTCTTTGGAAACGTATTTTATAACGTTCGACTAATTGTAGTTAGATGAGAGAGCGATGGCTCGAAACGATCGAGTGACATTTTCCGGTTCGGGGTTAAAAATTCAACATCAAATTTACAGGGACTGTCACTCATCGTGACAAGCGATCGCGCTCTACGCTATTGTTACGGATTTTAATATATTAAAAAAAACTGAAAAAAATAAGGAGAAATTACAATTGGCACACTTACGTTCATCGCTGAACCAAAAAAATTAAAAAGAATATTTAACGTATTATTTACGCATCTAGGTATACTCGTTTTTATAAAATATATATTAATGATGAAAAGTGGGCTCTCGCGCAACGAGGGCCAGCGGTATATAAATATGAGTGTTTGTAGGACGTTATATAATATTATTATGATTTCTCATTTTTTTCTCGTTCTATTTGCTCCTTGAACAGGAAACACGCGCATCGCACTTAGAAATTATTTTGACTGTTCATCCCTTTTTTTCTCTCTCTCTCTTTTATTTTCTATTTTTCTAGCTTTCCGCTGATGTTGAACGTGTAAGAGACAAAAACGAATACGAAAAAAATTAATGAAGTCCGTGAGTGAGAGAATATATTGTGTAAATATTGGTTCGTTCTCTTGCTCGGCATTGACGCTTTGGGCGAACGAGATGAAAAGAGAGAAAAAGATCCGCAAATTCGTGGACATTTTTTTTAAGCTCGCACGCAAAGCATCTATTGTGTCAAATGAGGAAATCAAACTTAGTTTTACATTCGTACAGCACAAATCGTGTATGCATTTTATTTTCTTTTCTTTTTTTTGTATGCGGTCGGAGGAAAAAAAGCTCGCGACGTGATTTTTCATTAGCGTGTCATTCTGATTATAAAGGAGTTGCAATCTATTGTAGAGATTGCGCGGATAAGAAGCGTTAATGAGAAAAAAATGAAAAAGAGAGTGAACCGGATAAAAGTCCGTTCACCACTAAAAGACAATTCCAAGTTTTTTGTTCTTTTCTTTCCTTTTTGTATCTCAAGAATGCAATTAATTTAATTGACAGAGATTTTTCTGTTACCGAATATTATCTTCTAATGCGATTAATGTATTAACAATTTATACGATTTAATTGGTTCGCCTTACTGTAAAATTCTGTATCTTCGCTAATAACGCTGTGAAACAAAATATATATTAAATATATATATTTAAAAATTGACTATTTGAAAAATCATCTCCATTTTTCCTACCTTCTGATAGGAAGACAAACTGACAGATGAAGTGAAAAATCATTTCTCTATTTACCATGTACTGACTTCAATGTTCTTCAATTTTTTTCATCATGTACAGAAAATTCGGAAATGTGCATGGAAAATACAAAACCTTGTGAACCTATATTTTCGAGAAGTTTAAATCGATGTGGGTTTTTTATTAATTATTGTTTAAAATAACAGACATACAACATTCAAGTAAAAAATCTTTATTAAATACGTTATTCTGTTCAATAAATAATTACATTTACAATAGATTCGCGTAAATCAACCGGGGAATTAGAAAAATTGTTAAACAACGAATCGGACGCAACGAATATTAAGAAACTATATCAAAGTATTAACAGTTCGTATATCTATGAGTGTAACGTTGATATAAATTTTTGAAGATTCTGTGCAGAATTTGACGCAATGTTTAACGTACGGTATTTCCCTCACAGATAAACGAGGAGAAAAAAAATCGAAGTTCCATTTAATTCGATGAATTGTTCTCACTCATCAGAGCTCGCGAGTGGTGACAACATTTTGTAAACAATTTTTATTGCAACTTTTCCGTTTTTTGCACCTCTCTGGCCTTTTATGTTAATTCATTTATCAACGCCGTTATATTACCATTTTGCTCCCGCTAATTTTTGTAAACGATCTTTCAGTCCTCCTGGTACTTTTTTTATTTTTTCCACCTTCCGACGATCTTGCAATTTTATTCGTATCGTCTCGAGTCGCTCCTTACGTATACGCTGTTGCTCTTTTTTCCAAATATCCTTAAAAATTAAATAAATTGTAGACTAAATTTCTCCTTTTCATAATAAATTTTAAAAAATGTATGAGAAAATGTAATTTTTAATAATAACCTTAAAGTCTCTACAAAAGGTAAGCCACAGTAAGAAAAAGTCCTTTGGGTCGGCCGTGTCGAGGGTAGCACCTTTCGGAACATATTGGTAGAATTGCATGACAGCTTTGAATTTAGCTCTCGCCTCTTGGAAGCATTCTTTCTCGTTTGCCAACTCCTTCCTCGCTTGATTCAAAAAAGCATCCATTTTCTCTCGAAATGGGGTTGAGTCTTCGACATTTGCTTCACTTACTATTGCACTTTTTCTCGAGCATTCTGCAACACGGTATTATTCATTACTTATGCAATTATTTATCGTTCAAAAATCAAAATAAAGTAGTTTTACAAATTTTAATTTTATTTTTTATATATTGTAATAATACTGGTTTCTCAATTGCTTAAACTTTGTTTAAAAATATATAGTTTGATAAAAATAAGTAATGTTTGAATTTTGCGTGATAGATACAATTAATAAGAGTTCCCTTCATTATCGTGTCCCTTAAGGTAGTTCTGTCATTTTTTTGTTTTCTTAGGATTTTGTTTAAATTTTGCACAAACCTTCTTTGATATTACCTGCATACGTGTGCCAAATTTGAGATATTTATTGTGATAAATGATCAATGAGATATTTATTGTTAAAAATCACGATTTTCAGTTTTCTCCCATAAGAGCACGTGTTAAATATTGCAATTTTCAATCCTAAATATCTTGACTTCTAGATGGTGAAACGTCTTAAAATTTTGCATGGCTCTTTCTAGTACTTGAAAGAAGTTTCCTTTAGTTTTTTGAAAAATTGTAAGATTTTATTTTTCATAATTTTCTTACGTAGAAACTGAAGGTCATGTTAGATGACCTTGATTTTCGCATATGTTGTTCTTGAATCAATTTGTAACAACTTTTCTTAATGAACAAAAGCTCAAAATTCACACGCTACAAAGATAAACTAAGAGCAAATTTTTGGATTTGACTGTACCGACAGAACTACCTTAAACTAATGAATACATAAAATTTTAATATGTAACCTTGCAATTGTCTCTCGAGTCTATCGAGCTCTTTGGTAATTTCTTCAAAATTGATGGTCGAGGCTGCCTCAATGTCGGCAGGCTCTGGGATCGGTAGAGGTAACAATTCGTCGAAACTGTAATCGCCTTCCTGCTCGAGACGAGCTTTTACCACGTAGTGCAATAAGGTCACACCGGGTACTTTTGATTTGACGTCCTTCAACTTTCCAAGAATCTCGAGACCAAAACCATCCGCCTGGCCTCTCATACGATTTCCACCGTTCATGTAATTTCCTAGGGTTAAGATAAGAGCCATCACCCTTTTCAGGGAGTGAGCGGTGCATAAATACTCGCAGGTTGATCTCAGATTCGTCAATTTAGTTGAGACCGTGGATACAGCGTCGTGAAACTCCGCTTGAAACATCAAACACGCTATTCGCTCCGTAAAAAATTTAATCGTTGAAAGTTCTTTGAGGAACATTTCCGGTCTGTCAAGAGGAATTTCAGGATTCAGTCTCTCGTGCTCGTTTATTTCTTCCAGCTCCTTAGCCGTTGGCATCTGAAAATTTTCATCATTAGATATTTATGTCATATTTTGAAATAAACAACTTGACAAATAAATAAAACTTTCAGATTTTCATTTGAATGTTTATATACTACTTTTATTCCATATATATTTCTATATTATATGATCAATGACGAAGTTACACAAAAGACCCCTTTATAATTTAGAATTATTCGATTGAGAAATATTTAAACATTGAGTACAATAAACGAAGAAAATCTTTCGAATTTTTTTATTTTATGACCTTTATTTAAAAAATAAATGTATCGATTTGTATGAATTTTATTCGCGAGGACTTTATTTAAAAAAATAATTTATCATGTCCGATTAAGACATGCCCGTTATTATAAATTCAATTTAAATCATGTATGAAGCAAAATAGACTCACGATTTCGTAAATTTGTTGAAGAGCCTCAAGACTGACGACGCTCGTATCCAAATTGTAAACTGCGTTCTCTACCTCGCTGAAATCGACTCTCAAACTCTTTTCCAGAATCCCGACAGTTTTGGATCTCTTTGAATCGAGAATTTTTGCTGGTTGAATTTTTGAAGGCTTGTCGGTCTCCTGTTTCTTTATCGTTGGCTTACGTTCAACCACTTGTCGAGAAAATAAATCTACGAATTCTTTGAGATTTAAATTTCTCTCTTCTTCGATTTCGGCCCATAGAGGTGCCTGTAATTGAAAGATAAAAAATGTACCTATACTTCGATAATTTATTATTAGCTACATTTTTATTTAAAAAGTTTTTCTCGTGATTATACCTGTGGAGGTGATTCTGGACTCTCGACTGTTATTTTAGGTGTTTGCTCATTGGGGATCAAGATTCTTGTCCAATAGAGCGGTTTCATGGGAACTTCCAATGATAATGCCTGTTTTCTCATAACTGCAAAAACGAAAGTGAGACTTGCAATTCATTTTGCTAGAACTTTTGTTTTGAATATTCATTTTAGAAAAAAAATTTTTTTTCGTACCTGCTCTTCCTGGAGGATTCCATCCACCGACAGGAGGTGCCGGAAGCGGGGTCGGACCTCCGCCTGGTGGAGGAGGCGGTGGTGGACATCCGCCGAGTCCTGGTGGCGGTGGCGGTGGAGGTCCTCCCATTCCAGGCATGGATGGAGGTGCGGGAGGTCCTGCCATCCCAGCCATAGGAGGTGGAGGAGGCACACCTGCGATTCCAGGCATAGGCGGTGGTGGAGGTGCACCTGCCATTCCGGGCATGGGAGGCGGCGGCGGCGGTCCTGCGATTCCAGGCATAGGAGGTGGAGGAGGCGCACCTGCGATTCCCGGCATGGGAGGTGGCGGCGGTGGTCCGGCGATTCCAGGCATAGGAGGCGGAGGAGGTGCACCTGCGATTCCAGGCATAGGAGGAGGCGGTGGTGGTCCCGCGATTCCAGGCATAGGAGGCGGCGGTGGTGGCCCTGCGATTCCAGGTATTGGAGGCGGCGGTGGTGGTCCTGCGATTCCAGGCATTGGAGGAGGTGGAGGTGCTCCTGCGATATCAGGCATAGGAGGAGGAGGTGGTGGTCCTGCCATATCAGGCATAGGAGGAGGAGGAGGTGGTGGACCTGCGGTTCCAGGTAAATGAGGAGGAAGAGGTGGATCTGCAGTTCCAGGTATAGGAGGAGGAAGAGATCGATCTGCGATTCCTGGCATAGGAGGCGGAGGAGGTCCAGCAATTTCTGGCATCGGGGGAGGCGGCGGCGGTGGAGGAGCAAGAGGAGTCGACGTGCAAATTTGTGGTCCTTTCGTTTCAGGCACAGGAGGAGGTGGTGAGGGAATTGGCGATCCTACAATTTCAGGCATTGGAAGAGGAGGAGGTGGAGGAGGTTCTGAAATTTGATTTTTTATCACTGGAGTTCCTGTCATTTCACATACCGGTTCTTCCCGTAATGGTTTATGCACTCTCTTCTGAATCTCGGAATGATTCGATTCGTTCGTTTTTAACTGACTAGCATCAGACTCAACACTTTCAACACTCGACGATTTTTTATCCGCATCACTGTAATCCCAAACTCGTTTGTCGGCGGTCTCTTTTTTCACTCCGCTAATCACCTCGGAATCACTCTCGCTGAAATCCAACCTTTTTCTTAAATTTTTAAACCGCTCGTCATCACCGCCGTCCGGGTTCTTGTTTTTATCACAATTAACTTGATTCTCTTTTTTTTTACTAAGACCGTTCGGCTCGTTCGTTTCGTTCGTGACTCGAACATCTTCTTTTTGGTCAGAACTAATTTGATGATTTTCGTCGAGAGAACGATCGACTTCTGTGATCGACGGAAGCGTCGACAACACTAACGATTCAATTTTCAATTCTCCGGACGAAGATGAAGTCAGTTTGTCTGTTTTGATCGAGGAATCGCCGATCATGTTTCTCAGCTTTCCGATCTCGCTCCTCAGACTGGCCACTTCGTTCTCTAAGCTGCGTAAATAATCCACCGAGTACGTAGTCTCACCGTTGCGCATCAGATTTGTGGTTTCACTGGAAATTTCATCGTGAGCCCAGCAGTACGTTTGATCCGGCTGTAATTTGATAACATAACACGGTTTTTAATCGATCTATCAAGAATAAGTTTGTTCGTTTTTTGACAATCTTTTAACGATACACAATTTTTCATAGTATATTCTAGAATTTTCTTGAAAAATTCATACCGTAAATAAAATTTGCTTGACACCGCCTCGATCTTCAAGAGGCCTGAGGACACCGGCTGCCATGAGGTTCGTGCAAAATGATGTACAAAATTTGTTCAGTTCCATTTCTGTGAACTGATTTCGGAGATTTTCCGGGATACCGGAGGCCAACAGGTTCGCTAAGTGCTGTCCTGAAACAATCATTAAATATTGATTTAGTTATTTTTCTCTATAGCAAATTAAAAAAATTCAATTACAACAAAAATTATGTAAAAAATAATGATTTATCAAAAAAGTATATAATCGTAGATAATACATATATTTCACTGTTACGCGTAATTTAAAAACCTGGCGCGAAAAAATGCACTCACCAGCCGGCAAAAACACTTCTGGAAATCCGCGCGTTTCGAACCATTCCATTTTACAATTAAAGAAGTAAGTAAACTTATACGAATCAACCGTGAAGAAAAAATAATAGTTTTACATTGTTACATTATTTTGGAGTAGTTATTGTCATATTGTAAAACCATTGAAAATGTGTAAAAATGTAACTAATGTAAGTCGTGGGATACCGGGAGCGTGGCCGGGCTGAGAACGAGTGAGTTCGAATCTCACGCGGACTTGACTTTCTCGGTCGCAAAGGATACGCGCCCCGTCAGTCCGATGCAGCAATGGCTTTCGACAGGTACTTACGAGTCCGAATTTACGATTACCGTCACGAGGTGGAACAAATGCGAGCCGAAGCAGCCTACGTCGAATGCAATTTCGGAGATTCTTAAGAGCACGCACGAACAAAAAAATAATAAATCTTGCATATGTCTCACACCTGATGCTTTTTTCTCATTGGTCCATGCACCGTCAACGCTGCTCGTCTGTATTTCCGGCGTTCGGTATATGTCAGAATTTAATGCCTTGTAACGGATCCTCACGATTTACAATGTATGACGTCAAAATATATCTCACGCTCTTTTACAATCGGTTCTTTTCTCTACCGGAATAATAAACTCACGTTTATGCGACACCAAATTGTTGCTACTGCGTACCGTTTTTCTCAATCATATTTAAAATATGATTCTAATTTTCTAATTCTAATTTTTTTCGATCAAGATAAAGTGAACTAAGAAATAATGGAGCAATTAAAATTCGCCATATTTTAAAATAAATTACATGCAATTATGGTAATTAGAGTTTCTAGTTTTTTACATTTCACGGTAAATCGTTCGCAGATGCATCGAGCGTTCCAGATTAATTCCTACTAATATCTGGTCAGCTCTATATCGTTTCGTGCGTCTTTTTGATTTACAATATACCGAGACGACAAGAGTCAGTTGCTCTCATTGATAGTAAAATATCGGAGAAGAAAATATTTTTTCGTCTAGGCAAATGTTTTTTTTTTAATTCCCTTATTCTTGACGATAAACGTTGCATCAAAGAAAGAAGTGTGTAAGCAGATAAAGTGCGAATTCTCAGATTTCGAGTTTCTTTACCGCAGAGCGTAAAAAAATTCACGAATGATATGCTGATTATAGTGTTGAGCTCTCGGATAGCTCCAGATACGGCTTATCATGATTTTTTCGTCGAGTGTTCACAGCATGAAAGACAATATTCTCGTTATTCGAGCACGTGTGAATCTTCAAGAAATGTTGTTATTTTATAATATTTGGAACCTAATTTCATTTAAAATATACAATTTTAAAATATATAAATAATTTAAAATATGAAAAAAATGTTCTTTAACATACGTGAGCATGATTTTTTTCAAAATTTTTATCTACATAGTTTTCGAGTTATCGAAAGAGAAAATTGTCCTTTTTTTATGAATATAGTTAAAGACTCCATGCATAAGAACGGAAATGTTTTCTTTAATAACTCAATATCCAGTTTTCATTTTGTATTCAATTCTGATCATTTTTCGATTCCCTATCTCTTTTACGTGTTAATTTCTTGAGTTTTATGACAACTGTACCGAAACACCTCAATTAAAGAAACTTTTGGTCGAAAATTGGTGGCTACTTGATCTGGAAGATAAAAAAGAACGATTGAAAAAATTTTTTTGACGTCTCAAAAGTTTTGTGTGTGTATGATGTATGTATGATGTAAAAAAAGAAGTATTTTTGAACGTTTAAAAAATGAAATCATTTAGGTCGGAATGTTTTCAATTCATCGATCTACGAGCAAAATATATAATAAAATTGGTGATTATGCGGATTCATCGTGGAGATAAGAATCTTCCATGCGACTAGAAAGTGTGACCTATTGCTTCTTCAAGCAAAAAAGTAAAAGCACCCGTGAAAATTTTCACTCTCAGATTTATTGTTGCATTTTCACACGACAAAAAATAACGACTCAATTATTTTTGCGTTGGAATTAAAATTGAGACAATTATTTCACCTCCCGTGACAGTAACAATTCTCTTTATCCTTGAGTGGTTTTTTCTTCTTCAGTTAAGTAAATTAAACATAATTTATAGCGTTGGAACTTTCTCTTTCAGCAGAAGAATTATTATTTCTAATTAGAAGAGTTTGTGCGCATGAAATGTTATCATGAAGATTGTTTTTTTTCATTTTCCGCGATGTCTGTTGATAAAAACATAAATGGAGTAGTTTGAAGTTGAGAGCATCGCCGCGTGAACTATCGCTCAATTCGCATACCTCGGACTGCGGTTATACTCCCATTTTTCCGCATACGTATGTACGCATCATAATCCGCAGTAATCATACATGTATATGGAAGCGGCGCTTATTTTATCGATGATCCTACGTTCGCATGCATGATCGTTATTGCCTCTTAGTTGACTCAATAAATAAAATATCTCCCTTGCAAAATAAGAGTCTTTTTTCGATTCAACTAATTTATCACTGACAATCATTTTATTATGAAATTATGGTTTTTCCAAATTCGAATTTCTCGTAAAAGTCTCGTTAAAAAAATTACAAATATAAATTGTAGAAATGCAGAATAATGATTACTGAAATGATAAATAAAAATATTTCGTAATTATAATATGCACAAAACTCACCATTAAATTTGTCGGAAAATTTTGGATGAAGCTTTTGGGAGGTGAATTTAGAGTTCGGAGTACGATTATCGACGGTCGCTCGATCGAGGGTGAGGCTGGCGACTCTCCTGAGAACTGTCCCATTGCTCGGTGATGCATCGGCCGCGCTGTATCTCCGCTGGCCGCCCGTAAGCTCGAGAGGGCTCGCTGGAACTCCTGGAACAAGGAGACTTCTTCTCCTGTACCAGACCATTGTTGAACACCGTTCAGCCGCGTTCAATGACAAGGTCGACAACCAACGATTGATCATTTTTTCGAACTTATTCTCACTCCGCGGCATTTCTTTTTTTATTCCATATTTTCCAGAACACTTTCATTTTCTTCAATGTAAAATTATTGACATGTACATTTCGCCTCAAAAAAAAAGTAATAATTGGGCTGTATTAATACCGTAGGAGTGTACGGTAAAATTTTTTCTTCCCCGGTAAAAGAAAAGAAAAAACACTGATCTCTGGTGAATCGTGCACGAGTGTACGTTCTCTCGCAACGACGACGAACCGAGAATCGTCGAAGAGGAAATAAGAGGCAACGACACCACGTGCTAAACTCTTAAGCTGGAGACAATGTAGTTTCGCTACTCGTACAATCAGATCGAAGCTACTCTCTTCACGAGCATCTTCCACTCTATATGTTTTCCCCCTTTTCTCTCTCTCTCTTTGTTTTTCTTGACCCGCGTTCGATTATTCGCTTCTCGTACAAGATTATGAAAATAGCGTATTTACTATTACGATTCTGGAACGATAATGTTGTCATCGGTGTTATTGTTATTATCGTCCAGCAAGAAATGATAAGAAAATATCAATTCAACGAAGCTGCGTACAATTTTATATTAGGTGTAACAGCATTCGGGACATGTGAACCGCGGTCTTCAGGGCTCGTAATATTTTTTGATAAACGCGGAAAATTATAAAGTGCATTTTATTACACCGCTGAGGTAATGAAAGTGTATAAGTGTGTAACAGTTTCGGTTTTGTTGAACTAGCGAGTGTAAATTTAATGGGGAAGCAACGAGTTTTGGATACGCACGAACTTTCTCCCGACGACGTCAACAGCGTGCACGCGGTATATCGCCGCATGTGTACGTATTATATAATAAAGTAAAATAGATCGGTGTATAGGGATAGAAATGTCGGCGGAATGAGGCTCATGCTAGGAGACAATGGAAAAATAATTCGGTCGGGACTCACCGAGTCGTGATGAGGCCGGCGATAGCTCGATCTTCCGGTGTCTCGACACGGTAAACTGGCTCGGAGCTTTCGCCCTCGTACCGCTCTTTCCTCTTCTCTCTTTGTCCCGCTCCTTTTCCTCCTTCTCTTCCTCGTCCTTCCGGTTATCGTATTTTTTCTTGTTACTCTCGTCGGCGATTTCGCTCCCGATAATTATTTCTTCCGGGTCGGTGAAAACGCTGTCGCTCGAAGATTCCTTGCTCGGCGGCGTCGGGACGTCCGGGATAGCGAGATTCGCGTTAGCTCGTCGCCACGAGTCCGTCACGATCAACGGCGGGCCCGAGGTCGGAAACGGAAGCGCGCCGACTTCCGGTACGGGCATTGTCTCTGAATTTTCGGGACTGGGTTCCCTGGTTATTCTACAGCTGTCCACATCACCGACCAGATGTTCCGAATCTTTGGCTTCGCTCGTAACACTCGCCGATTCCTCCTTTTTTACCTCTCCCATTCCTGAATCCTCAATATTTTCATTGCCGGGTTTGATTTCCTCCTTCGATTTTTCCTCTTCCGCGATCGCTGGCGCCGTCGTCTCCTCCCGAGGCTCCTCCACCGCTCCCGATTTCGCCACCTGCGCTCATGACAATTTTCATCATTCTCTATTTCCACTCAACACGAAACTGCTCTCGTTTTTTATTACCATTCTTTTTCCTTTCTTTTCATAAATTCGGATTTTTTAATGTTATTTATTATTTATTATTGTTGTTGATTTTATTTTTTTTTTTGACGAAACTGGATCGATGATTTATATTTTCATGCTCAAAAAATGAGAACCGCTCGCGAACGAACAAACGTTTTTTTCTTTCATCGACGATAACGGTGCGAATTATATTTCCACGCGAGTAAACATTGTAGCGCGAAATGTTCAAGATTTGTAGATCGATCGATAAAACAATAAAGAAAAATAAATAAAGAGCTTTGAATTTTGGGCGCGTGCGACACATCCACGCCGAGCAAAGTCCCCGCTCGGAGTGAAATTCGTTACGCCGGGAGATTATGTCACTTTGAGATAATACTTTTCGCGTCCACCCACCTAACGCCCGGCGTCATGGGAAAAGGAGAGGATGCTCGTTCGGGCGAGCGTAATATATCGCGCAAGAAGAGAAAATTGACGCATTACTTGCACTGTGAGTCACGTGTGGGCGGTTATCAGTGATTCTCAGCGATCTCAACCGATAACCGATTGCGTTTAAAGGTCCACAGGCTTTCGCTCTTATCACGGGGATAGGAAAAATCCTTCTCGTGCAAAGGTCGTTTGGAGTATTTATTATCAATTAGCGATCTATAGATCGATCATCGATTTTCACCCATTGATCCAATTCACTTATGTACAAATAGTTTTTCATATTTTCTCTTTCATTTTCGGTTTGAATTATATCATTTTTTTTATTTTGTGACCTAATTTTTGCAGAATTCAGAGCATATTCTCTACCACATTTTACCACTTTCATGTTCTCTGCATTTGATATTATTAAATCTTTTTATATGTCAAGCAATTCCTACGATTCATTTTCGTTTCTATTTTATTACTTTACGATGATAGATAAAATTTTTATTTTTCGGCGATACTCATCTTTACAGCACGTGAAGGGAACTTTTTGCGTCTTTCATATATTTAGTGCATGACGTTATTTTTTTCGTTGAAGAGATTTACTTATAAATTTTGAAAAAAAATTAATTGTTTGTTCGATCGTTCGTTTTTAATGTAAAAAAAAATGCTACAGCGAGGTTGACATTAACCTTTAAATCAATGAGACAAATGTATGCAGGTTGGAAAATACTGACCTCGGTAGGAGAGGAAATCTTCGGAGGAGGCGGTGCATGTCGCTTGGCCGGGGTGTGGACCTTCTCGAATGAGGGCTTTATCGGCTTCGTCTCAGGCTCGGATGGACATCTTTCGTTGTTTTGTTCGTTCAATTTGTCCGTCGAGGCGGCCGCATCTCGATTCTTTTTCGTCTTTTTCTTGGCATCGCTCTGAAGATTGCCCATCGCGGGCGACTCCGTTAAACTCGGCGTACTCGCGGCAACATCACCAGCGTGATAGTACGCCCGCAGCGAGTTGATCCATAGGCGGGCGAAGTCGCGCAGATTTCGACGCGAAACCGCTCGCCCCGAACCCGCGACTGCGCCCTCAACTCCACCTTTTTCATCCACCATGTCCATCTTTCCTCCCTACTCTTCCACCCCCAATACACACTTTCCTCCTCCCTCTCTTCCTTCTCGCCCTTTCTTTATTCCCGATGCTTCGTCTGTGTCGTCTATATTTATATTTTTTTAACGATCGATACGAAAGGAAAACCAGGCCTGTGGGCCAATCTCTTCTCCTTCTCTCTCGCTCTTTTTTTATTCTTGTAACGCCATACATACATTTACTCTCGTCCCACGCGCGCGTTGCACTTTCCGCGCGCTTATTGTTCGCCAGCTGATCCTCAAGATCCGAGGCCAATGCCTCCTTTCAAGTTTTCTCTTCACCGAGCTTCACTTTCCTCTTCTTTTAGTTTTTTTTTTATTTTGTAATTTCAAAGTGGTAACTCTCAATGTTTTTCTTCCGATCGATAATTCTCGATATAGATATTTTCTTCATTTGTGGATAATTGTAGTCAGGAAATTGACCCTGGTTCGCGAATGTGTTGCTCGAGACTCTTCCTCTCGCTGTTTTCGTATTTGCCGAACATTGTTATTTTTTAAAAACCTTGTGTATCATTTATTTAATGGTTTTTTTTATTTGTGTAGTTTTTTGGTTTTTTTCAAATTAATTTGTTGGGTCAGTTTTATAATTGATATGGTAGTAGAATTTATTATTGAAATTGTCAATGTCAATGTTACGATTGCGAATGTGTAGTTGTCATTGTGTATAAAATCGTGGGCAGTGCGTGCTTCCGGTGTATAAATAACGTTTGCATCGATTTTCAGGTTTCATCATTATTATAAAACTCATAATTTTCAATTTTTTTTTATTTTCTAGAAAATGGTACTCACTTTATGGGATAAACCAGCAAAACATTTCATCAAATGTCACAATCCAGAAAAATAATTGTTCACCCACTTTCGACTGAATTAAATTTTCATTTTCATCTTAACCTGCTGTGTTACTTACAAAATTTTTGATGTCAAATCATTTGATCATGAATCGCTTGCACATTTTGATTATTGCTAAACCACTGGATCATTTGTTGGATTATTATTTATCGTCAAGCAGGAATAATTAATTATTATTTATTATTAAATGATTTTTAGTATAAAATTACTTTGTACGTCTCTGGTATAATTTATTTCTCGTCACATTTTCATCGTAAACACTTTGACACCACTCAGCGCGAACTTTGTCGCTTCCTCGCCGGACGATGATAAATCACAACAATGTCGGTGAACAATGATAACTAGAAGCGAGTGAGAACGGGAGAATGAACGCGGACGGCGTAAACTTATTTTATTTGTATAACAAAGGAAAGGTGGAAGAGAGAAGCGATATTTCGATCGTTCGAACGGGCGAGCGTTCCGGAATGAGTGAACGGGACGCCGGTAGTGGCTCATCGTATAGCGAGCGTTCCACATGGCGAAGCTTTCATCGTGACTACTGGTTTGCCTCGTTACACCAATCACGATACCGAATATCACGCTAGAGAGAAATAAAGATAGAGACAGATATAGACAGATGAGGAAAGAGAAGTAATAAAGCCTCGTATATTTCACCGATGTTTTTCCTGGTCACTCGTCAAGGATTATTTGTAATTTGACCTCGTCACTATCGCACATATCCCCTGAACCGACATCATCGCGACAACGCATCGAGAAGAAATAAAAAGTGTTTACGCAATGAGCCTTGCCACTTATGTAAGATTTTCTTGCAGATTTGTCATTCGATGATTGACCCTTTCGAGAATAACTTTTTTTTTGTGAAACTTCAGACTCGCGATTTTATCATTTTTTTCATTCTTGACAAATAACTGGGATAGAAAATACTAAGTGTACGTCGAGCAATTGCTGTAATAAAAGGAATACGAGTATATTGTATTCGCATTTCTTGTAAATAATTAAAGAACGATTTTCACTTATAATGTGTTTATTTAGCCGATGTAACGAGCGAATTATTTTTTAATATTCGGAACAACATTTTTGTTTTGTTGAAAAATTTGAGATTGTATCGATATTTTTTTTTTGCTTTTCGTCTGGAACTTATTTTGACAGTTCTCGAAAGAAAATTAGATGAAAATTGAATGCACGAATTTCAACACATGATTTACCGCACCTGCGGATCGATGAAATAAGAGAGTTCATGCGGACTAACGTAACTCAGGAGCCTGCAGTTTGGCGCATACAGTAATTTAACAAAAATCAGGTGTACATTGTTCCGGATATAACTTCCACATCTTCATGAAATCTCATCGAAAACTTACTGATTTATAAGCATCATGGCAAATTAAGCGAATCGATTACTTTTCGATTCGGTCACATCGTGAAATTTGTTAGTATTGAATTATTTATTGGTTTTACGGACGGAATCGTTTTGCATGATTTTCAATAAAAAATTTATAAGTTTCTTTTTTAAAAGTAGGTGCAATGTACTAATTAAAATTTTTTTGTTGCAACGCGAACCTGCACGTTTTGAGGACGAGACGCTACTGCGAATCGCATCACGATGAGCGAAGTGAACGAGGCGAACGGCGAAAGAGGGTGGAGAATCGTTGAGGGCGCAAGCTCGTCGAAGATCCGACCTTGGAGGCATAAGGGCTGGTAAAAGAAGCTCAAGGGGATATTCAACTTACATCGAGCTATTGTTACTTCATCATTCAAGTTGTACTTCAATTTTTTTTTCATCGATAATTTATTTTTATAATTCTTCCAATAATAATATTTATTGTCCACATAAATTTTTTACATCTTTGAAATAATAATTATAGTATATTTATTCCATGACATTGTGAATATCAGAGAATTTTCACTATGCATGCAGAAAGATAATTTGAATAGTTCTTTAAATTGTTGATTAATTTATTACTGTTATTAAGTTATGGATAAATGTTATTCGTAATTATTGTAAAGTTGAGTTGACCAATTTTGGCAAAAGATCGTCACTATAGAAATCCTCAAAGAAATTGAGCAGCCTTTCTTACTTTTTTAGTGAGCTCATGCAGATTTTAAATTCGTCAAAAGTTGTTTTGACGTCTTGTTCATATTTACTTTTCACTTGATCCGGACGCAGACAACGGTTTAAATCACTCATAATTATGGACATATGCTCTTTGAATTGAGCATATTTTGAGTCATATTCTTGTATTGTTATTTTTGTCGCGCGGTCAATTTCCTTTTTTTTCGCCTGTCGAATAAAAAAAATAAGAGGAGGATTAGAAAAACTTACTGTGGCGTATAATAAATAATTTTTCGTATTATTCTTATCAAATTTTTGTTTATCCTCACCTTGAGGCATTCGTCGCTGCATTTAGATCCTGGTTCATATAATCTCGTTAATTCGTCAGAAAAATGTCCATGTATTTCGATAGATTGCGAAGTTACGTACGCCAATATGTAGTCATACCCTGAATTAGTGCAATTACGAGCCTTTCTGTCGTAATTGACATCGATTTCCAAATCCAACTTTTCAATTGGAGAAAAGCATTCTTCACGGTCCATTTTTCTTTCGTAATATTTTGCCACACTGTTGTTCTCCTTAGCAGTCGGAAAATAGATTACGAACATAAGCCATTAATATCATAATTATTAATTTATCATGGTTCATTAATTATAATGTTTGGATTTTTGTAATAATGATAATGTTAGTATCTGCTACTATAATTTTTACAGAATTATGGACGTTGGATGCAAAGAAGAAAACAATGATTTGACTATTCGTGAAAATAAAAAATAAAATATTATAAAAGGAAAAATCGTGTCAATCATTTTCTTACATAGAAAAGCATATTCATATTTTATTAATTACTAACTAAGTAATTATTCATTGATGTCATTTTAATAGTGTCAGCTCGTGGACTATCGAATCTTGAAAAAAATGTACCTTCTTCAACATATTTCTCAACTCGTCAATTAGATTTGTACGAATGTCGGACACATTCTGCAGGTGAGAAGATGCATCGAGTACAAATCTTGATTTCCGGTCCTCGATAATTGATGATGCCTCGCTCATTTGTTGAAGTAATGGTACGAACAGTGTGAGCTCTGCGGCATCTTGCTTGGGTGGGGTGGCTCCAGAGTTAAATAAATTCAGTATAGCTACGTTTCTCTGTATAGAAAAATACATATAACAGAGAACAATTAAAAAAGAATCCCACAAGATAAAAATCATAGGATCGAAAACCAGGCTCATATGATATTCTTATGTAAAAAAGTTAAATTCACTGAACAATTTTAAACAATGTAAAATGTGATTGAAAATTCAAAAAGACTTTTTTTGCACAGGTAGTCTACATACTACTAATAAAGTTAATTATCTAAAAATATTTCCTCCTGTATGTATCAGTGCATTAAAACTCACATCGATTATTGAGAGTAAATCATCTGATGAGGCAACCTCAGAGTCGGATGAATTCAGTTTGGCACCGCTCGACTGAATGAAAGAGAAATATTATTAAAAAATTGCCATTAGATGAATATAGAGTAGGTTGTCAATTGATTTGATACTCAAAACAGTATGGACGATTTGCTATTTATTCTGTTTTATGATATTTTGAAAATTACGACATTCGTTCTGTTTCATATGACATTGGAGAGTATGGATCGATTTTTTCCTCTTAAAAATCGATCTTCTTGCAAAAAAGAAGCACGGTGCTGTTTGGCGCTTATGAATGTTAGAGAGAGATGCAAGAATGGATTTACTATTTTCTTAGAGCAAAAGAAGCAGGAGGATTGCAAAAGCGAAAGAATGCCATTACTCTGTGTTATTGAAGAGAGAACAATATAATTTTTTTCTTCGAAAGTTGTACATTTTGAGAGGAAATTCTGCATTAGGATTTTCTCTAATGGAGATTCAAACATCACTTTAATGTCACTCGATAATTTAAAAGGACGAAAGAAACTAAAAATTTATAAAGGACTTTTTATTTTTCATTCTGGGAATAGATATTCTGGAAAATTTATTTACAATTTTTTTATCTCATATTTCTCAATAAAGCAACTCACTGTGCCTATTCCCGTCCAGTTCCTTAAACACAAATAGATGGAAATGTTTGGTGATGAGTAAAGTTTAAAGCTGGATATATTCAACGCGGTTCCACTCGCCTGTAGAAAATTATAGAAAAAAAATCGATATCAGATAAATATAGTTTCCCAGGTCTATGAATTTATACGGTGAATTTGTCTTTCATTTTTTTTACGATACAGTAAGGTAATAAAATTCATCTTCTGCAAAAGAACTCATTCAATAATTTAAAAAAATGAAATCAATTAGAAACAAAAAACATTCTATTCTATTTAAACTCAATCTGAATGTACTTATCGAAAACTGTGTTCTATAACTTTTAGGCAATAAGTTTACTAACATTGCTTACAACCGTTGAGTTGTCAGCAGATGAAGTTGAGGAATTCGTCTTTGATCGGACTACTTTGAAGTAGGATCGATTTAGTATGTTTCCGCTCGTCTGCGGAATAATATGGATGAGAAAAATAATGATAAATTTTGATAACAAAAAAATTGATGAAAAATGAAAAAAGTGGTGTTAAAAACTTACCGTAACAACGAACAGAACGCCGAGAAGAAATATCAGCTTCGACATAATTGACTAACTCTTCGTACCTGCAACTATTAATGATACTTTGATCAAACTTGGAGCTACTTTACATATGAGTTCTACACTACGTAATGATCGTGTTTACATTCTACTCGTATGTGGAATTATATATAGTCTTATATTGACACAGTTGTCAAATTTGTTACTTTATATACTGATAAAATATCTTTCATACATATTTAGTTATTATCTTTGAATATTGTTATATGTTTTGGTACTTATTATTTAATCTTCTTAAATTTTTTTCTTCTCCATCAATCGACTTTCTTGATTTTTTTCTCCTTTCTTTATAATAATTTCCTTTTCACTTTTTCTGTATTTCTCACACGATTTCAATACTGATAAATTTTCGACACAGTTGTCAAAATTCTAACCAATTTCAGGTAGAATAAAAAATGAAGTTGGTCAAACGAACTCGCGCCATCGTGAGCGAATCAGATTTTCGGAAAAGCGGTGACAAAACGACCAAATTCACGTATCTTCCATCAACTTTATATCTTCCATCAACTTTATATAAGTTGGATCCTATAGGTGATATGTATGCTTCATACGGCAGCATAAAACCTATATCATCGTTTATTAAAAATAAAAAAATATTTTCTTGTATACACGAAACATATTTTTAGTTCTAAATATAGAAAAAGTGTTTTTTGTTATATTAATCAGTAAATATGATGACGGGAATTTGGAATATAATATTTGCAATATTCGCGTAGAAGAGCACTTCTGTGAAATTTCATAAAATTTTTTATTTTCTTTACTTGAAACACAGCTGAAACATTTCAATCGTATAACACATATATGTAGGGTAGGGGGGGACAAAATGGGGTACTTAAGAAAAATGTCCGATTCCAAGGGTTTAAATATGCTGAATCTTTTCTTTTTTAATCACAATTAAAGGAAAGAAATGAAATTTCCAACTGAAATAAAATTTACACGAGAAAAAATTTTTTTTTATCGGTCAAAATGGGGTACCTCTCCAAAGAAGTGCGAAAATTTTTTTTTTTTTCATACTTTGTTAAGTTATTATTAGCTTTTTGATGTCTTATTTCAAGTAATTAATTGATGATTTATTTTAATTTTTGTTTAAATGTGTTTTTAAATCGCCAAATACAATGTTCTTAGCAAATAAAAGACTACTTGATATTAAATTTAAGCGACCCTAAAAACATAAGCTTACAAGATTTTAGCAAAATTTGACGATTTTTTGAAAATTTATTCTCGATTTTGAATTTTCTAAATTTATTGTGAAATTCGTGATCAGTACGAAAGAAAACATAAGGATACCAACTTCTAGCAAAATCCGACGATTTCTTGAAAATTCATCCGCTATTTTGAATTTTATAAATTTATTGTAATATTCGTGATCAGTGACCCCAAAAACATGAGGGTACCGAATTTCAGCAAAATCGCACGATTTTTTGAAAATTTATCGGCCATTTTGAATTTTGTAAATTTATTGTGAAATTCCTGATCAGTAACCCCGAAAACATAAGGATTCTAAATGTTAGCGAAATAGAACGATTTTTTTAATAGTCATCCGCCATTTTGATCTTTGCGAAAATATTGTAAAATTCGTGATCAGCGACCCTGAAAACATAAGTATACCAAATTTCAATAAAATCGAACGATTCGTTGAAAATTCATCAGCCATTTTGAATTTTGTAAATTTTTTGTAAAATTGGTAATCAGCAACCCCGAAAACATAAAGATACCAAATTTGAGCAAAATCGGACGATTTTTGAGAAAAATCATCCGCCATTATGAATTTTGTAAATTTATTATAAAATTTGTGATCAGCGACCCCGGAAACGTAAGGATACCAAATTTCCGCAAAACCGAACGAATTTTTAAAAATTCATCTGCTATTTTTAATTTTATAAATTTATTGTAAAATTCGTGATCAACGACTCCGAAAACATGTGAATACTCGCAAAAACACTATCAAGATGATGTAAAAAACGGAGGCAAGTACATTTTTTCATAGTATTATGGTAAATAGTAAAGAGATTGTCGTAACATGATAAGTCTGCTAAATAATAATTTGAATTATAGAAAAAAAATATATGAAAGAACTTACAAATATATAAAACTGCAATCAGAGTACGATAATATTGAAAAATAAAATTTCTAAAAAAATACTTGCCGAGTTTATTATTAAA
>JAPYYX010000353.1:0-65334 GCA_030522605.1 Cremastinae sp. B BG-2022a | reverse complement strand
TCTCGTGAAGTAGATGGAATATTGGCGATTTTTGTTTGTTTCTCTTGATCACTCGCGACACTGGTTAATATCCTGTTTCCTTTCTCTTGTTGGTTATCGTGATTTTTTTACTTTACTGTGAAAAGCAGAATTTTTTTAACTTGCTTTTATTTCTTTTTTTTGGTACTGTATAAAAAAAAAACTTCATATCTGGGTCAATGATCGATGAAAAATATTTTTCGGGCGTTGTTCCAGGTCGTTTGATGTCAGGACCACAGAATTCGGTGGATAGCGGGGGTGGCGGTGACATGACCGATTGTTACGACGTACCGCCTCGAGCAACTCCCGTAATCCCATCACCGGCGAGCAGTCCAAGCCCGGCACCGTCTTGTTACGATATCCCCAGGCCACCGACCTCGTGCACACCCAATTCTAATTGTTCCGGTGGCTCGGGCATAACTCCGCTCGATTGTTACGACGTGCCCAGGCCTCTTCAACCCCTTACGCCGAGTAGTTCCGCTTCAAGTCTCACCAATGACGGTTCTCTCAGCGGCTCAAACAGGTTATTACCCTTAATCGTCATTCATTAATTTTGTCCGTTTCATTGTTCATTGTTTTTGTATTTTAGATTTCATTTTGTTTATTGCATCATAAGATTTTTATTTCTCTTCATTTAAAGATAATTTTATAATGTATTAAGATAATTATACTAAAAGTCTACTGATAACATAAGTTGTTGAAAAATATTAATTTTATTCTGATTTTTATTCATGTACGGGAACATTTTTAAAAAAATTGACGAATTAAAAAATATTCAACTGATGATGAGCTATAAGAATATTTTTCTAAATTTATCTTTAAATTGATATTTTATATTTTTTTCTTTAATTTTATATCGTAGATCGAGTTTAACGGCTCCGGATTACGATGTTCCAAGGCCGCACCTCCCGTCATCGTCGATGTCCCGGTACAATACTCCGCTACCGAAAACTCCGACGACTCCGCCGCCATCTCACCACCAGAATCGAGATTTCCATCACAACAATCACAATCAGAGTCTCCAGCAGATTTACGACGTCCCCGTGAGCAAGGAGCTTCCCCTCGAGTTGGATTCAGCTCTGGAGGGACTTCAGAGGCTCCAGGGCGAGGCTTCTTCCGCGATCGCGAGGTTACTCGGTTTCGTCAGTCCAGGTTGGCGAACGCCTCAAAAGTTAGATTCGAATCTCATGGACCTGAGGCTCGCTGCGCTCAGACTTCGAACCTCTCTCCACGACCTCGTCGAGTTCGCCGAAGGAACTCTTGGAAACGCTGGAAAAGCTCCGGACAAGGGACTCGCGACGAAATTTCGACCTCTGGTCAAAGCTCTCAGGGATTCCGATAAACTCGTCCAGGAAGCTGCCAGCGAGCTCGACGCGATCGAGTGGGAGGCCAGCAAGCTGTCACGAGGCGGAGAATGCGACACGCCAACTCCTACGAATGGGACTCCTCCTCTCATCACGAATCTTCTTCCAGATCCTCTTGACCAATTGATCGCCTGTGCGAGGGCGCTCACTGAGGATGTTCGCCAAATCGCTAGTTTTATACAAGTAATTTTTTTCAATTTTATTTTTTGTATTAGTAAGTAGTAATTGTAATTATTAGCTCAAAGGAGTCATTTTTTTTAATTATAAAATTATATAAATAATTGAGCTATTTCGAAATTTATTTCTGAATAAAAAATAGAATAAAATTCTATTTCAATTGTGAGAGCGATTGACTGTACGATTCAGTAGGTGTTTCATTCTAAAGTTGTTTGAATTTAACGTTTTTATGGAAAATTTAGACATTTAAAATTCTGATCACTTTCGCTTGTAATTCCTTAAGATAGTTCTTGCGCAAAAACGACTTTCTATAAATTCTTTTGAAATTTTGTGCAAATCTTCTTCAGCATCACAAAAATATAAAATTTGAAAAGATTTCATCATCTAGGAATTGATTTCGAAAATACTGAAAATGAAATTTAATGATTAAACTCACAAATTTCTGTAATGAATATAGTAAATTTTTATTCATTCAATATAAATTAATAATCAACAAACAATGTGTAAATAATCAGTGAATCATTCAAAGCCTTTATTACAGAATTTTTAAATCTGTAGTTAAATAAAAATAATTCCTGATCAAAGATTATTTTTACCAATTTTATTGTAATTTCAAGACATCTATATTTTAATGAAAACTTCGATAAAGTAACGAGTTAAATTAATTTGTGAAATTCTCGTTCCTCAGGGAAATTCGACGCTATTGTTCAAGAGGTCGTCAATAATTTCGAGCACTGGAAGTACGGGAAATGGGGGCAACGCGGATGACTACGACTACGTGAATCTCGACTCGAGAGAAGTTGTGGCGAAGCAACGAGAGGAGCTCAGGGCTGCGTTGCCTCAGGAGCTTCGGAGCAATTACGATTTACTGGTGAACGAAGCTGACAACGCTGCGCTCCAGATGCCTCCGACTACGCCGACTCCCATGGACCCGAATGACAAACAATTGCTCGCCTTCTACGCTGCTCAAGTCATAACTCATGGAGCTCATTTAACACACGCGATCGATGCGTTTCTCCAAACCGTCGAGCACAATCAACCACCAAAAGTGAGCAATTTAATCATTTGATTATTTGGGAAGATTCTAAAAATTTACTATAAATAATTCAAAAATTGAAATTTCATGAAGAAAAGTAATAAACAGAAAATTAACAAAAAGAATGAGAAAGAAAAATTTTATATAAACAATTTAATTCAATTTCAATTTTTAAATAATTTTTTTTTCATTTTCAGGTTTTTCTCGCTCATGGAAAGTTCGTGGTCCTGAGCGCACACAGGTTGGTTCACATAGGAGACACGGTACACAGAAACGTGACTCGGAATGATGTTAGAACGAGAATTCTTCAATGTGCGAATTCCTTGAACGAGGCCCTCGCCCAGACGGTTTCGAAGACGAAGCAGGCAGCTCAGTTCTTCCCAAGTGTCACAGCTGTTCAGGAGATGGTCGACAGCGTCGTTGACGTTTCTCATCTCGCCAAAGACCTCAAGGTCGCCATGATACAGGCGGCGCAGCAGCCCTGAACGTGCTAATGACATCTTTTTACAATTTTTTGTGAAAAAAATCCTCAATCATGGAGAAACAAAAATGTTTCACGAAAAACAAAAATCTCTCTTCTCAAATCGACGTCACACGATGTTCAAAAACGCATCGTTCAGGCCTGACATTTTTCTTCGAGGCCTAAATCGAAAAAAATGAGAATTGAGAAAAAAACTGATCGACGAAAGTGAGAAAAAAATCCGACGCGTCACTTTGCGTCGAGTTTTTAACAATTTTTTTAAACGTTTCTTGTTTTTTTTGTTTGTTAATTTTTGTATTATTGTTAATAACGAATAACACGTTATTAAAAGTTCGGAGTTTGTCAGAGATTTGTCCATTTTTGTTGAGACGTTAGACACGATATAATTTCGCACTCTGGCTATGAACGTTTTAATTTTAAAACTGTGCACTACTATTGCCAAAGCGTAGATACGTAAAGGAAAAGCGTTTGCCAAGAACGAGAAAAGCGCAACGCTCATTTGAAAATTCAAAAGAGAGTAAAAATACTGTAATGGCCTTTCGAGTTGACGACGAGAGGCTTAGACGAAGCTCGTATCTTGAAGAAAAAAAGAAAAAGAGTGTAACTGAACGTATATTAGAATTGTAGAATTAGCTCTTAAAATGAAATGGAACCAAAACGTACTTCGAGAAACGAGAAAACGAGCCGGAGCCTACTCGAAATAAAAATGATCCGCGAATTCGCGATCTATGATTTTCAAAAACTCGAATTTTATAAAAAGTTTTTTCAACCGCTCGTCTGAGTTTTTTTACACCCGACGCGGTTGTTTTATACTGTTAGCTCTTTCAATGATGCAGCATACACCAATTTACGATCGTGCACGACTTGCAGAGTTTGACGCATGAAAGAAAAAAAAGAAAAAATATTGCAATAAAACGAAAAAGAAAACCGAACCAATATTGATTTTCTATTTGCGTTATGCTGAGTCAGAACTGCGTGTCGTCCACGAGCCTTTTGATAAAAATTAAATAAAAAGTGCAACGACGATGTTATAAATGCAGATTTGCTAATAACGAGTCTCGATAGACTGATTTTATAAGACCCGTGCAATGAGGAATATCCCTTTCTCAGCCTTGAACGAAGAGAAGAAAAAAAAAGACGTTTTAACTGCGATACGCAAACTTTTGTTTCGAACTGTCGGTGAAATGATTTTGCGAGTTATTGACGATTTCGATAAATATAATTTATTGTGACGAGAGCATTATTGTAAAATAAATTTATACCCAGGCAATGTAGCACGTACGTTGATATGGAAATTAATAAGAGATGAAATGAAGATACGTAGAGAATGAAACCTAGATAGGAAGAAGCTGAGGAAGCGGTCAGCGCTTCCGCTTTTGTACAATTTCATTGTGTCGCGTAGTACTCGAGACCATCGTGAATTAACATTAATATTTATCGCGAGAAGTCACCGAGTATATTACCCGCAAATGTTCCTGGTGCAGTATTACATTCGAAATCGAAAATTCGTCAATATTTATGAACAATGCCATAGGCTCGAAACCGAGTCGAGTGATTTATTTACGAAAAAAAAGAATGAAAGAATTTATGTCTCTTCGTACATTCTCCATTTGATTTTTACTCTTGTTTAAATCAGTTGCTGATTTTCAATATTTTTTACAATCATGATTGTCACTGGTTTTCGTTGTCATCGTACGAACGTGAGCTGGCAAACGTCCAATTGACAAAAACGCAATAAGTCTTTTTTTATTCGCGAGAAGAAAATTTTAGCGCTTTCACTTTACTCATATTTTGAGCCAGTGATCAAGCTTTCACCGAAGAAATGAAAGAGAAATGTTTACTTTGGGAACTTTATATATGATACTTTGTAAATACGCATATTTATACATATAAGTACATATATTATATTAAAAATAGTATATTATATATATATATATATAAATAATAATTGTGAAGATACAAGACAAAAATATACCACACAAGTAAGAGCAACTTGTCTGCCGAATCGTGCAACGATTCGTGTACACGAGCGGTCATAGGAAAATTTTCGACACCTTGGAACTGCGCAGAAAATATCAACTTTTTGATGATAGAAAAATTATGATGATTATTACCGAAGGGCTGGGACTGCCAGATGTTACTCAGGCATTACTTGTGTATTTATTTTATAGACATAGTGAATCAATAATAAATACGCGACGAAATCATATTTGAGGAGTGTCAAGTTTTCTTTTAAGAATCCCAATATTTATTATCAGTTATTGATCCTCTGTATGTTTACAAATAAAGTATCATTCTTTTTTTAATCACGTTATCGAGATGCCTCAGAAAACAATAATGTTAAAGGATGAAGGTTAAACAACAAATGCTCATGGACGGATTCATATATTTATTATCATTAACGGCTAGTTCAAGGACTTTGGACCAACCGACTTGAATTATGAATTTAGCCAGTTCTGTACAATATCCCGTAATCGATACCCAGAATGTCAATTTTATTTCTAGTCCATGTATTCTTGATGATGATTGATGCTGCATGCGAGGGTATAGAACCAACTAAGAATGATCGCAACATCTTCCGGTGTGCGTATGTGTAGCACCAGCCTCCTTCACAGCATTTTCCTTGGCAGCATTTTTTTCCTGTTGAAAACTGCTGAGGTCACGTTTCATGGCGTAAGCATCTTCCCCATCAGCGTAGTATTTTGGTTCGATGTCAGATACTTCAAATTGCAAACTGCTCGTGTACAAATTGAGCGCAGCACGATTGCTTCGTCTAACATGTAACGATACATAATTCGCTTCGAAACATTCTACCATTGCTCTCGACGCTTGATTCATAAGTTTCTGAGCAATTCCCAAACGTCTGTGAGATCTCTTCACAGCCAAACTCGTTATGTGACCGTGAGGATTGTCCTCGCAGTCTTCTTCCATCTTTGCCAGTACATAGCCAACTACGCGTCCCTTCTCATCCTCTGCAACGTAACTCAACTGCGGCCACGACAGTGCATGATACAGATAATATTTCATTTGATAGTTCTCCGGCAGACATTGCAAATTGCAATGCTGTATATTGAGAAGATCATTGCTGTTCGCGCAGCGAATATTTATGGACATTGCTAGGAAGCTTCTTAATTATATCTCTTTTATATAAAAAAATGTTCTAGTTCTCTCACTGATGAGTCTCAGTCCCTGCGCAGTTTCTTCACTCTCGATCTTCCGTTCTTCAGGTCATGCACCGAAGACGATTCACTCATTCCACCAAGGAGCTCTCTGACAAATCGGAATCTGGAGAGGAAAAACTTCCAAACCAAGTACCAGCCTGCAAAAAAGTAAAAAAAAATCACTGTAGAACCTCAAAAATGGCAAAATAATCGAAATTGAAGAATTTTACAAAAATTTAAGACGTCAGTACAACGAATCTGCGTAATTTAATTACAATGAATACGTTCTGTCAAGTTGTGCAATTTTTTCAAGAAGTTTGCGAGATTATAACAAGAGCGGCCCGTTTTCGCTTTCTTACCGAGAATTGCAAGGGCGAAAACGATGAGAAGGCTCGATACGACAGAAAATGCGGCTAAAGCGATCTCCTGCATTATTGAATTTACGACACGACGATGTTTTAGGATTATGAAAAATAGCTATCGATCACTCTGACCAGGAAACCGATCGAAAGTCTCATGTCCTCACGTCCAACGAGATTTAAACATCTGATTAGAGAACAGACGCACTTGAAATCCTAATCGTATTAAATCAATGGAAAAATAAAATATATTTATCTCGTCAACGACTAAACGTACACGCGAAACGCCATTTTGAAATAGTCTAATGTATATTTTATGTATACAGGTTATATCTCCATTAAGTCCCCCTCCACTGAGCGGCAAATCACGTTTCGATCTCACAACTTCCCGAGCACGTGCAATAACTGAATTTTCATTATCATCATCTAAAATAACACCGCTTACCCAAAACTTTCGCAGCTTTCAGTCTTGCACTGAAATACTTCGTCTATAACTTATTTTCGATTTTTCTCTAATCAAGAACAAGCTCTGTAAAATTCGTGCTGAACGTTCAGTGGTTCTCATCCCTACCATTCAGCCATCAATAGAATAATCTACTAATTACTGTAAATATGATCCAAGTATATAAAAATCTTGTATTCATGTTTTATTTATTTTTTGAAATATGTAATAATATTTTTAAGTTTCTGATATTAATAGAAAATTTATTTATCGCCTGATGCTATTGAAATACCGACTGTACACTGAGATTTATTTTCTTTGATTCTAATAAAGATGTCAGTACCTGTCAAATCTAATGTCAGCTGATTTTTTGTTTGGCAGTAGTGGATAAATACTCCAAAATGTTTCACACATTTTTTAATCTACTCCAGATAATAAGAATTATTTGAAAAACATGAAGAATAAGATATCAAAAAGTTTTTAAAATCGCTATTCTGGAGTATCGCGGATGTCACGTGGATAACGAAACGTCAACCACGAAATTCGAATATGTCAACAATAACAATGGTATCAACTCTCATGGACCTTGACAATGTTTCTTTCAATTTTATCTGACGTCGTGGCGTGATTACACGCCCCCTCCTCACTTACCGAACGAGTCGTTTTATCTTCGAAAGAGTGCATCAAAACGTATTTCAAGAAAGTAACAAATCGTTGAAATTCTGGAAAGCGATAATACAAATTCACTGAGCTCGTCCGAATTTAAGCTTACCTGCGAAAAATTATTTTATTTTGACACGTCCTTCGCCATCCGCTTTCGTCGAAGTGGAAAACTGTTTTGCATTAAAATTGAATTAATCTTGAAAAAAGTGTTCAAAGAGTAATTTTGTATTTTGCACTTCATATACAGGATAAATTAAGGGAAAAATTCAGCAACATGTAAGTATACAAATTTTTTTTTTGTTTTGCATATTTTTTATCGATTTTTTTACGTAAACAATGAGTTCAATTATATTTTATAAGAAATTTGTTAATAATTCGTTTATTTACTGATGCAATTCAAAATACATTCATACTTTCAATTATAAATTTTTCAATGTTTATTGTATGTGTGTCTCGGCCTACTTGAACTTATAAATTCCCGAAGGTCGTTGTCACCGAAATAAAATAACATTTATCTATAATAAACACACGAAAATATCCAGCTACAAAAATTTCGCAAATATTTAAATATTTTAAACATTCTGTGCTACTTTTCGTATATTTATATAATTTCTTCATTGATATTGATAAGAATTTTTTACTCGAAAATATTTAAAAAATCGTGAAAATAAATAATTAGATAAATTGGAAAAAATAAATAAACTGATAGATAAATATAAACACATAAATAATATTGAAAAAAATACAAGGAGAAAAAATCTGTTCTCAGGTGTTTATTACCGCCAACTTACGTCGAGGGTTTTCACGATTTAGAAGCAGTAAAATCTATGGAATATAATCCTTTGGGGAAAACTGGATTGCTCGTGAGCAAATTGTCATTCGGTGGTGGACCTTTGGGCTGTCATTACGGGTAAATAATGAAAAATTTCTCATACCATAAAATTCGTTAATTGGACGATATTTGACTCTAATAATAATAAAACATTAATAATAAAAATATCGATAACAGTAAAATATGAATAAGTCATATAAATTAATGTTATAACTATAAAATCATGATTTTATAACTATAACTAAAAATATGAGCAAAGATTGTAGACTTTTGAGTCTTAAATTTTTCAATTTTGTGAATAGATCTTTCGACGAAGATGAAGCAATTGAAACGGTGAGACGTGCGATTCGTCAGGGCGTAAATTACATTGATACCGCTCCGTGGTACGGACAAGGTCGTTCGGAAACTGTGATTGGAAAGGTAAATGAATATTTGCGATTACTGAAACATTTGGCTTATCATAAATGGAACAAAAATGCAAAAAAAAAGAAAAAAATATAAATTATCGGATAAAAAAGCGATTTAGCAAATAATAAAATTTTTTTTTAATTTTACTAAAAATAAACACTTTTTTATTTATTTTTTATACGGCGTAATCATCGTACAAAATATGTCGAAAATTTTAGTTACTGAAATAATCGAAATCTATCGACATCAGGATTCTGGAAAAAATAAGAAATATGGAAAAGAACATGAATCGATAATCTCGATCTACATCACTGATAGATAAGATTAGCTGAAGTAAAAATGCTGTTCATTAAAAAAAGTTAGAAATATTTATTAAATTAGTAAAATATTTTAGCATCTACTCATTTTGAATACGGATCGATATTTTCATATGAAATGTGTTTCATTTTTATTCCAGGCGTTGAAAGGCATTCCACGTCAAGCTTATTATATCGCGACGAAAGTAGGAAGATATGAGCTCGATTTTGATAATATGTTTAATTTCTCTGTCGACAAAACGAGAAAGAGCTTGAAAAAGAGTCTCGAGTTGTTGCAACTCGAGTACGTGGATATTATTCAAGTAAGTTCCGAATTTATATTAAAAGCATTTTTTTCATTTCATTTATCTCATTTCAAATTTTTTTACTATTATTTTCATGCTCACATATTTTTACCATTGATTTTTTATTATTTGACTGAATGGTTATTTTTTTAAATTGGATATAATTCAAGTAAGTGGAAAATTTTTATTAAACTTTTTTTTGATGATCAATTAATTTTTTTCAAATTTTGTACTATTTATTATTTTCACGTTCACATAATTTACTGATTTTTTATTATATGATTAACATATACCTATTCCTAAAAAATTGGAAAAAATAAATAATAATTTAATTGTTTATTTTTTAAGGTACACGATATCGAGTTTGCGCCCTCCCTTGACGTAATAGTAACTCAGACTCTCCCGGAATTGTCAAAGCAAGTGCGAGACGGAAAAGCCAAGTTCATCGGTATTACAGGCTATCCCATTTCAGTTTTGAAAGAATGCATCGAGAAAAGTAATATCACTATCAGTTGCGTCCTCACGTACTCAAGATTTACTCTTATCGACGAGACACTTCTGGATTACGTGGAATTCTTTCAGGTGAAAACAAGTTAACAAGTATAAAACTATAAGTCAGTGATAAATTTTCCTGGTAGCGTTCTCCAGCATGAAAAATAAAGAAACGATTTTATAATTTCTTTCTATTTTTTTTCTTCTTAAAAATTGAAATTATTTAAATTGTCAAACATTTACAAATTCTTCTTTTGAAGAATGCCTCATTTAAACATTATTTTCATAAATATTAAATATATTACACGAGTGAATGATAAAATTATTTCCTCATGAAATAAATCGTTGCAATCCATTGCACTCCATTGGCGAAATTTTGAATTTTTGCATTTAAAATAACTTAGAAAACTTGTATATAAATTTAATTATTTCTTAAACAATTTCAGAAAAATAATGTTGGTATCATTAATGCGGCTGGAGTTTGCATGGGCCTCCTGACAAACAATTCACCACCGAATTGGCACCCGGCATCGAATGAACTTCGAGAACAATGCGCCAACGCTGGAAAATATTGTCAAGTGAGTTTTTTTTCATTATCTTAATTGATTTTTTAATATTGTGGAAAATTTATTTGTGTAAAAAAATAAGAATTTTGCTACGGATTGAAAAACGTTTACATTTGGATTTTGCTTTAAAAGGATCACGATCAAGACTTGGCTCGATTGGCATTGTGGCACTCGATGCAGTGCGAAGGCGTTGCGACGAATTTGGCAGGAATGCAAAATTTACACGACTTGACGATCAATCTCGATGTGATGAGAAATGGAATAAGTGACAAGGAAAAAATGACGCTTCATGAACTGAAGGAAAAGTAAGTTCAGCATCGAATAGAAGTGAATTTTCGAATATTCACTTAGCAATAAACATAGACATGGTAGTTGGGAAAAATATTTGAATATCACCTTCAGAATGAAACTTTTAAAATTCATTTCATCCCCTTAGAGAAAAAACAAAATTGAAAAATAATCGAATTGACATTTAAAAAAATAGAAACTTCATTAATATGAAATGAATATCATGAAAATCGAATTCTCTTCTATTTTCTGGACAGTTCACGCTATCGAAGACTGTTAAATTCTCTTATTTAACGCGTACAACGATTTTAATCATTCCCGTACGTAAAATGACGTCTCTGCTAAAACTGACCAGTCGAATGACGGCGCTTGTCCGGAATAATTGATTTCCCAAAATAATTAGCATTCGGTAAGTTTTCTGTTAATGCAAGAAAACATCGGGTTTTGGTGGATTAAACAAAGTAACGAGAATGCAATAAATTTGGGAGAGGGTTTTACAATAATTCTGTTGGGTTTAAAGTTTGTGACGATCAAGAATATTTTCATAATTATAATTAATAATTCACTAACGTTGCTTTTACTCATACATGCATTTCATCTGATTTTTTTTCTCCTAGGTTCTTCGCAAAAGTAAAAGGAAATCATTGGGAAGGTCAAGAAATTGCAAACTGTAGAAAGGCAACGAATAGAGGGCATTAAACTGTGCAATACTCATCAGATATAAATCTATTTTTTATATTAATGTAGAAATAAGTTCAGTGATGATATCGAACTGTTATACAACACAAAGGGACAACGAATTTATTTGTGATTTACTACTAATAAGGATTTCATGATGTATCTGTCAAATTGGACGAGAACTCATTTTTGTTTGACAGCCGTGAATACATACTCCAAAATGTAATATGTGTATATTTTAATCTACTTCCATAATTTCCTAATTTTGTGTTTTTATGGCAAATTGTTTATTGGTACAAGAATCAAATCGATATCTCCATTATTTTAAAAGTTACGGAAGTTTGCAAATTTTCGATGACATGTCAATATCCAAGTAAGTCCTTCTATGACTTTATATTTAATTATTACATAAATATAAAAAAAAGTATTTTATGAATGGAAAATAGTAGAAAATTTCCAACCCCGAAATTGCGGAATTTCATAAAAAGTTTCTTTCATGCTTGATTACTTATTCATAATTTCCCGGGAAAACGGTAGATGTCAGTCTCGGCATTTAAAAATGGCCGGGACTAATCGGTTCGTCGCCGTTTACAACTTATGTGTGCGGCTAATGTCAAAACTTTTATTTCCTTGACCGATAAGCAAACGTATTGATATACATAATGCAAAATACGTCAATGTTCCGCGCATATTTATAGCATGCAAGATTCTTCTCCGAGACCGATTGCCAAATGTATTGACGCAAGCAATTCGTGAGTGACGTTTGTCCGAAGTGGTGCATCCTAACCCGCTCATAACCAGAGTACCTGCTAATTTGCAGTCAGAAAATTCACGGTTGTGTGAATTCATTCGTAATCTGTCATCGCCCTTATTTTTTGGTAAGTTTTTTTTCCAAATCGGTCGAACATAACCTTAAACTTTTCATCCAACAATTTCACTCGTATCAAAATTTTTAGCAGTTTTCGCAGACTAAATAAAACAAAGATTGTTTTGCCAAGGGTCCACGATGACTCCAGGCGTCGGCAATGTTCCACGGAACACAGGAGCTCGCCCAAAAAGTAACCGGACAAACAACAGGAACAGAGAAACTCCCAGTGTAAATCAACAAGCGGCACCAAGATCATTTTACCATGGCAGAATGCAACATTCGAATAATCTGGTAGAGTGCCAATTTCCTTTTTGTAATCACAAGCTGCTGTTCATTCTTATGTAGCCGAAAGAAATTTCTCGAACAAATTACTCAAGAAGAAAATAAATTTCGACTAAGAAAATAATTCAATCAACTGATAAAATAATAAAACACTACAAGTTTTGCAAAAGTTAAAGAAATCAATCATTTTTATCTTGCAATGAAATCAAATTCTTCACGTTCAACCTTACAAATTTTTTTTTGTAAAAAAAGGCAACTGAAAAAAAAATCAATACAAAAAAAGTTTTATTTTTCATGAGAATATTTTCATTAAAAGAAGTTTTTTGTTACTAATTTTTGAAGTAATAATTATAATAATTTATTTACCATATATCAATATTTCTTGTAAATCGAAAGAAAACGTAAAAACGATTAAAAGCAAATTAGAATAGAATTTATTTTTTATTCAGATATAAAATAAATAAAAAAATTAAACAATAAACTGGCAGAGCCAATAGTCGCGAAGAAACGGGCGTTACGTTTTACAATGTTGGAAGGGAGAGTTTTCGGGATTGAGAAATCTAAAAATAGGGCATTAAAACAGTGGGGAGAGTTCCTATCTAAGAATACATATCCAGAGACTCTAACTCGTCCCGGTAGAGAATCTCAGTGTGCAGGCATTGCCATCAGCCATATGAGTCTTTACACAATTTGATACTTCCTGAAGAAAGACCAGTGAGAATAATTAAATTTAAAATAAATTATTGATTTTAATAAAATTTTTTTGTGAATATTCTCGTCGTATTTTCAGCTCGATTGGCAACCGGTGAACGAACGCGAAACTCTGAGAAGTACGAAAATAAGCAACGCGAGATCAACAGCTTCGGCTCCGTCGATATCTTACACAGATCTTGCAGACATAGGTAATTATTTTATAATTTGAAAAAAAGTTCGAAAAAAAATGTTGTATTCGGATTTTTAAACCTTCGCATATGTTTCAGTTTCCTATAGTGGTAACCGACAGTTTAACTACACAGGCGACGAGTGCTCTCACTGGCAAGAAATGGCACAACCCGTGGATTCTAGAACCCAGTCTCCCCCCCAACTCCAGCGAATGAAACCGTCGAATGTCGACAAAATGGTAATCGCTGAAGATTCCAAAAAAAAAATCTGTCCGAATCGTGAGTTAAGATTAGATTTTTTTTCATAGCCCGACAGGCGTCAGGTGGAGAGTCGTCTCTTTCAGATTCGCGAATATATCGGAGTAACGTCAACGATGCTCGAATCTTTGAGTCAATCTTCTGATCCGGTAATGTAGAAAAATAATTGCTATTGAAAACGAAGAATGCAACTCAAATATATTTAAAATAAATCGAATAAAAAACTGAAATAATAAATGAAAAAACTTGACGTTCCAGAGAGCACGTACACAGCACGAAAAATTGAGCCGTATGGTCGAGGACCTCTGCGACAGCGAAACTAAATTGGCTAAGCTATTGGAAGATTACAATGTTCGTGGAATTACTGATGAGGTTAAATACCCTGGATTTATCCTAACTAAACATTTGTTTTTTGTTTTTATTAACAACGCGAAACGCATGCATTTTATAGTCCATTGACGAGCAACCTATAAGAATCGATCCAATGAAACGTTTCGCCGAACTTCTCGACGTTCTCAATACGCAAGAACGCTTTCTCGTTACTAACTGTAACCGAAGGGTGTGTTTTCATTTTTGTTAATATTTCTTAGTTATATTTATTAATATCTTTAATCCACAAGCTTTACACTTGTGGTTCATTATTATTTTAGTCAATCTATGATCTTAAATCTTTTTTTGGCTTGTCTTTTTAGTCTTTTTTAAACTTAGGTTCAATTTTAATTATAGAATAGTGGGGGTGGAAATCATGATGCCGAGGAGAATGGAAACGAGGGTCTCGAGGCCCAGCTTCGAAGAAAAATGGAAGCTTCTCAACGAAAGCTCGCAGAGTTGCAAGAACATCAAGCGAATCTTGCCGGCATGCAGCTTCAGGTTAGAGAACGATTGAATGCGGCTCGCCAAGCTCAGCAGCTTTTGCTCCAGCAAGAGAACGACGCTCAGGCCAATGCAGTCCCAATAACCACGTCATCAACGTGGGAAACTGCGAGCCGCGGTTCACAGCCTCCAGTGGAGCCGGAAACTGACGACATTGACGCCGAGACGACCATGCTTCGAAATAAACTCGCTCATCTTCAGTCCAAGAAAAAACACATGGACCAACTTATGGCTGATCTTCAGGCCGTTGAACTTTCTGATAGAGCCAGTGTGGTCAGTATTGATTTATTTAATACACGTTTATTATCCATTAATTATTGTTTATTAATAATTCGGAAAAAATGAACATGTAACTCATTCAAAAATGAATTTTTATGATTTTTAATTTTTTTTTCATCAGAGCTCCGAAAACTCTCGACATGCAGAACGCGACAAAGCGGCGGAACTCGAGGTATTGAAGGCCCAACTGGCTCATCTTAAAGCGTTAATGGACGAAGCAACGAAAGTACGAGAAGTTCCGAATTCGAGCGTTGAGCCTGAACAAGAGTCTACCGTCAATAATTCGGCGAGTACGGAAAATCAAGAAGTCGACATTGAGGTCGCAGCTGGTGGATCTTACAATTCTTTCGATCGTCAGAGCGATATAGATGAATTATCTGGAGGAAAATCGCGCAACTCCAAGGAGAGGCCAACCGTCGAAGAGATTCAAGTTCGTCTAAATTTCTTGACTATCAAAATTACTCCAATAGACACTCACAATGAACAGTTTATTTACGTGTTTATTTTTAGGCCGTTACACGAGAATTGAAGGAACAATCGACCCTTTTACAAGCGGCAAGAGCAGAATTGCGGCGATTAAAGCAAGCCAGCGGAATTACGTGCTTGAACAACGCATCAGCAAATCCGTCTGTGCATTGTGATTCAACACCACCATCCTCCATTGGTGGAAATTCCGTCAACGAAAAAAAGCAGAGTAACAACGTTAACAATAATAATAACTCGAACAGTCATCACGCGAATGGTGATATGCAGCAGGCGCATACGAAGAAACGTCAGATGGAAGAACTCGTACGAAAGGTCCCACATTTTATTTTCGTCTTGACTCGTCAGATAAAAATAGATATTGGATGAAGAAAAATTGTCATATCTTTTTTTCGTCGGCAATCTTATAGCTTCCTAATTAATAGTTTTTAAATTCATTTGGGAAGAAAATTATAAATTTTTAAAAATTATTCACATCTCGAATGATTAAAATAATGTGTAATATTTATTTTTCTCTTTTATGGTATCGAGCAGGAACAAAGTCACGCATCCAGCGTGAACAGAGACGCAACGGCACCGGATTGGGGAGGTCGTCGAGGATCAAACTCACAGCTGAGTCACACGAGCACTCCGGCGAACGTTTGGCCACATCCCAACGTAGCTGGTATGCGAAAAACGGTTATTTCCTCTTAACCGACTTGATTTTTTTTGTATCGTAACAAGCTGAGATGATTGAACTTTCGAACAGGCTCGAACGCACCTAGTGTGGACGGAATCTCGTCGTCAGAGAATCTTTTGGACATCGGGCCTCAGATAACGTCGGCTGAGAATGGTTTCGGTATAAATTGGTGGAACGAGCCAACCCCGTCGGTTAATCAGCCGCAGAACGGTAATGAAAAGTAGATGAGCTTCCGGTTCGTAGATACGCAAAGAAAATGAGAGTTAGTGAGCCTCGGGAGAATGCACGTGGGATAAGCGGTTGTGAAAGAGCAGTAGGAATATCGGGGAAGAAAACGAAAATGTGGAAAATATTCCTCGAGCAATATGTTTCGCCAGGTCCAGTCGGAAGCGCGGAGTATTATCGTCAGCTATTAATGGGCTCCCAAGCTCAACAATTACAAATGATGGGAACGACGATGCAACAATGCTGTCAATTGTTGTGGGCCCAGCAGCGGGAGCTTCAATCAATGAGAGTGGCGATAACCCAGCTTCAGCAACAATTTCGTCTGAGCCAGACGAGGAACAGCGACAATCCTGAGAATCGGGAAGACTACTCGAATCTAAGCAGATCGGCCCAACATCTTGGTTCAACACTGGACGCATCCTTGCCACCGAGCTCGTCTTTGCCCAATCTCGTTTCTCTACCCAATTCGTCGACAGCTCAAAATCCCGCCGTTGCGTTGACGAACTCTCAGCAACAACACCCGCAACTTCAACAGCAACAGAGTCATCAACAGTTGAACAATCAGGTGCCTCCAGGCAACCGAGCTAACAACTATTGGGATAATTTTAGAAGGTAAAAATTCCGGCAATGAACGAGGGGACGAGTAACCAGAGAATCCTTTCTCGCTTTCTTCATTTTTCGGCGACATCTCGCGTAGCTCGATCTTAAAAACTTTTCGTTCACACCAATTGTAAAGATTCATTAGCCAATAAACGTTCACGGTCTCTCAACGACATTTCTCATAGTGCACCTATCATTAAATCTCATTAGTTAGGATCGTTCTATGAATTCAGTGCGTTTACTTCAATGTGAAAATGGTAGAAACCAGATCGAGCGGGTAGGTAGATCGCTGGTACGTAAAAGCGTTCGTGACACAGATTGAGTTTTCAAAAGTAGTTCTTGAATTCAAGATTTTTATTCGTCGCACTTCTAATCGGCTGAGAGTTTTGTGTTTCGAGTTTTTTTTCACTAACACTCGTGATGATTGACACGATTAAAATTCCTAAATTTTTCTTTTTTTTATCACCGCGATGTGAAAATCCCCATGACTTGCTTCTTATGAGGGAAAAAAGCGTGACATGCTTTGTTTTTAAAATCGTTTTCAACTTTCGAAGTATGCTCTTCTTGTATTTTGTCTTTTTTCCTTTTACAGTTATTCCAGACAAAATCTACTCTCAGGAAATCCGAAGACTGCGATCGACTCTGTGGCTGGGCCATCAGGAAATTCCGTCACGTCAACAAACTCGGCGAGCGCGAGTGTCAACAGTGCACTTGTGTAAGTACACAAAAATTCGATTATTTAGAGATGAATACAATAAATAAACACTTAGTCTTTAATAGCAAAGTAAAAATTTAAAACTTTTACCACACTCTAATTTGTTTGAACTTTTATGTGAATGGAATTTTCAATTTGCAGAAGAGACAAACGCAATCGTGAACATGGAGTGGACAATGTTCCTTTACAGTCGATGTCAAGCACGGAAGCGCAATATTCGTTAAACCTTCAATTGCAATCTAATTTGCAACCTCAAGAACGAGAGATTCCCGTTGCGCGCAGCAATATCCTCTCAAACGAAGGCACGTCGCAGCAACAAGTGGACAATTTTTTGGATGACAGTAACTCCTCATATTACCCTATTGGAGAAAGCAACGAAGATTTTTATGGGTCATATCGTCAGTCGAGGTAAATACAAACAAGAAAAAACGTAAAAAATGTTGATTCTTCATGTATGAAAATTTCTCTTTATTGTTCGTTACGAACAAGTTGCTTTTGTGAGGCATTGTAAGGCCCATGCATCTTTAATTTATTTTAATATATTAT
The DNA here is from genome assembly GCA_030522605.1 of Cremastinae sp. B BG-2022a. NCBI lineage: Eukaryota > Metazoa > Arthropoda > Insecta > Hymenoptera > Ichneumonidae > Cremastinae sp. B BG-2022a. The sequence continues at coordinate 47,079 of JAPYYX010000353.1, read as the reverse complement.
TTTTCAGTGGTGAGATGAAGAACATTTTGGAATCTCTGGTCGCTGCGAATCGAAGACGACCCGGTTACTTAGTAATAATTCTAAGGGAAATAAAAGCCATTAGTAGCGACCACAGACTACGTCCTCGTCTTCTGAAGTCGCTCCGAGCCATCAGCCAAGAAACTCAATCACTGAGTAATCCTTTGGTAAGAATCAATTTAAGTTTGTGGAAAATATATGTGTAACGAAAATCTGTAGAATTTTATTTTAACAATTTCTTTCTTGGTTAAAAATTAATTCAAAATTTAATAAACTATTCTATCTTTAATCTTTAAAATATAATTAATTTCGATGCATAGTATTTTGTCAATCGAAAATCGCATTTCAGAACGAAATTACCGATCAAACAGCCAGCGAGAGTTGCCAGTCTAGCGACGAGGACTCGGATTTCGGTGCCCAAGCTAGTGCCTTGCCACCTTCCAACGCTGCTTCCAATCGCATGCTACTCTCTGAGATTTATGAACCTCTTCATTCCTCCGCACCGGTACAACAATTAGAAAATCCACAAATGGTCGTTCATTTTGATTTCGAGGTAAATTTGATCAATTGCGATTTACTCTATATAGTTATTCGTAAAAATTAATCGACATATACATAATTAACTTTGTCGAGAGATGACAATTTATGAAATGAATTTTATTTTTATTAGGCACCGGTCTCAGTCGATAATGTAAACCCCACACCAGTTTCTTTGTCAGTAACACCGGGGTACAACGAAGATTTGGCAGAAGCTGACCAATCCAGGCCAGAAGCTTCGAGCAGTCAACGAGTAAAACGAAAAACAATTTTCTTTCTCATTTACATTTAATTATTTACGTTAAATGAATTTTTTATGTTATCTGTGTAGGAATCTCCGGAAAACGACAACGAAGCTGACGAAACTGAAGAGAGCCAAGGGGCGGTCGGTCTCGACATTTCAAGAGAACTCTCGGACGGAATTTATCCAGAGGAGGACGCAGCCATAATGGAAAATTCCGTACTTGACATAATACCGAGGCGTCTATTCCGACACCGAAATTCTCGCGAATAGCGACAGCGAGATAAAATATTTCTAAAACTAGTTCGATGGAAAGAACGAAAGAAAAAACCACCAGTGCTTTTTCTTCTTCTTTTTCATCGATTTTTCACTTTTTAGAAACGACTGATACACTTCGATGACTTTTATACTACTCTCCTTTTCTACGAGAACAGTTAACGTACTTACTTTCACGAAACTCGTGAAGCTTTACTTTCCTGCATTTATTTATGACCCGCACGAGCTTCGTTTTACTCTTAATATTTTTTTTTACTGTAGAATTACTCGATATTCTCGTATGTTGTTCAAACGCCAGTTTGACGTCCGAGAATTTCAACATTGAAATGTATTGGAAATACTCCGCTGCGAAATGAGACGAGAATAAAGATTTCGTCAAAAAATTCATATTTGGGTCATCAAAAAATCAAGTTTACATCTGCAACAAAAAATTCTTGTTTTGTTTAATCCAAAACAAAAAAATCATATTTTTCAGATTTCCATGAACAATTCGGAGTGGTAACCAGACGAGGGCAAGTACGTCGATGAAAAGGAAAACTCTGGTGAATAGAAAAGTAAATATTTATTCATTTCATATACACACTTATTTTGTAAGATTTCTCAAGTGTTTCTCTTCGTATATCAATTTGTAAATGCGCAACGAATGCGTACGCGAGTCAGTACAATGTGTTCTTAGAATCGAGGGTCGAAAATATTCGTTCTCTCGTAACATCGAGTCGAATACAGAGGACTTGGGTGAGAAAACAAAAGTTTTCGATAACAAAACTATCGTTTGATGTTTCAGAATTCAGACTCGGCGGAGAGTGATCGGTTCGAGATTCGATAAGGATTGTAATGATAAGCCGAACACCCGTGCGTCTCCATCAACATGACTTCTAAGTGACCATCGCAAAAATTTTTCTTCTCACGGGATTTAGCAAGCTTGTGCAAATTCTCGCGACTCGCTCTCGAGTCTGTGTTACCTGCCGTCTCGTGACAGCGAATCTTCAATTTATTTAAAGGGCCGTGCTCGCTTGTCTCCTCCTCGCTCTCGGCAAGCCTTCCCGATTCGTCGAGCGTTCCCATCAATAGTCTCGGCTGATTACGCACCTCGGACGATCTACATTTTCGTAAAGATCGTGGACCATCGCTAAAGTTGCCGTTACCACCGTCTCTGAAACGAAAGCCCGGCTCCCTTATTATCCAATTTGTCGAAATGATCTTCCAAATCTATGGCTAATTTTTTTTACGAATTTATGAATTTATCTTCTCATTCGAGAAACACAAAATTATCCAATATCATTTGAACCGTTTTTTACGCTTAATATCCAAATCCAAAGTGATAAAAAAATTATTGATTTATTTAGGAATTATTGCTCTTCCTTTTGGACAACAGTCATTTTTTAATTTAGTGAAACAAAAAAAATCTTTCAATATTCTACTGTTCAAATAAGCTCGAAAATGACTTAATTTAAAATCAATTTGAAGCAAATGTGATTGAATGTTACCTCAAGTTTTCAATTCATACGATTGGAAAACTAAATTCACGAAATTAATATTGAAAATTAGATGAAATAAACCTTTTTGTTGTTTATTCAGAGAAATGGCCATCAGTCGCGCTTTGTTGCCCAGGCATCGAATATTCAGCGCCGCGAAGGGGGAAAAAAAGAGTAAATACACGAGAACGATTATCGCTTCTAAAAGTGGAAACTTGGATGTTTTCCAAGTCAAAGAAGAATCAAATAAGATGCACTTAATATTATTGTGCCATTGCCCTAATTTATTATTATCACTATGTCAAGCATCTCTTCGTGTTTGAGGAGTCATAAACGTCTTACGGAAGTTTCAAAATTAATTACTCGTTCATAAACCTTTCATCATTTCTGATTTTGAATTTTTCGTCTCTCAGTCGTACGAAATGAATCGTCAATCGACTCGTCAAACTACTCAAAAATATGGAACAATATCTACAGGTTAGTCCAGGTACCGCCATTCCTTACCACAAATCGCAGAGCCTTGACCACAATGTGTTAAATAAATCATAAATTAACGGTAAAAGTGTCATAAAAGAAAAAAAACAAAATTTGCCTTCTAATTATTTTCGTAAATGATTCTAGTCAACATCGTTAATATTCTTGCAAACCTAATGAAAATTATAAGTCGCGCTCTTTTTACTAATGGATTATAGAATTGTGTACCGGAAGTGAGTCCAGATACTGCCACTTCTTACCAATAGGCAGCACCTTGACCGTAAAGTTTGTATAATTTATGAACTAGCACGACAAGTGTGATAAAAAATGAAAAATGTTGCCCCTATACCTTGTCGGAACTTCTTCGTACAATTGGCGCTACGATCGTCAATATGATAAGCGAGGTCACCGGGACTGGTGCGCTTCCGGTTCCCGCGCATTTTTGAAAATTCATTTATTTCCGTCTGGTGGATATTCCCGTAGCGCCCGAACGATATCATCGATGCGATGCTTCGGCTCTCGGTCTCTGGAATCACGCAATAGTTATTCTGGCATCGCGGAACGACGCCATCGCCGAAGAGAGACTTTACAACGCATTGAGTCTCGCTCTCGTCGGTCTCCATCGCCGAACCCTCGTTCCCGTTATCATTGTTATGCTTTTCAAAGATAAACGTTGTTCCGTTGCTCGCCGGATTCGCACTGTTGCACGACCCGTCTTTAACAACGACGCTTTCGTAATTTCCAAACGGGCACGTAGGCGGTACGTAACCGTAATAACCGCTCGATGATACATAAGACGGGGCTATTTTTTCTTGATAAAGCATACTCTCGCTCACGATCGCCATTATTTCGATCTAAACAAAAAATACTTTATACTTTACACGATACTGTACGACACTACGGAATAACGCTATTCCTTCTGTACTTATAGACTTTTTCTCTTTCGTTCGCTAAAAGCTTTTTTACTCGTCTATACTTCGTATCGGTGTGCAACAAGATCGAACCGGCTACTCGCGTGCGTACCCGCGTACGTGTTGATTTATTTTCTACGAAAGTTTTATAAACCGAGAAAGTTTAGCGCAACGAGCAACAGAGCGAGAGGGAGGGATCGAGCGAAACATGAACAATCGCGAATCGTGATGTCGTCGAGGGAAAGTGAATATTTTGCTTGTTTTATTTTTGCGAACGTAATCACGACCAAGAACACACGACGCGCGAAAGATGCCGACTGATTCCGCGCTGCCGCTACCCGCTACGAATGGTACACGAGAAACGAACGCGCAGACGCGTATCACCACTCCACGCCGCCACTCCCCACCACAACTCTTTTCCCCTTCCATATTCTTTTCGTTCACTATGTGCATATGAACCGGCTTATTTACTAACTACATAAAGTTCTACAGTAATACTTCCCTAAGTTCACCTTTCCTGAGATTCACCAATTTTTCAATTGTAGGGCAACTGTTTTCCCTTTATAAACGAAATTTACATCGCGTAGTATGTACGAGTAACAGCGCATCGTTGAAAACTAGAAATTGTGGCCTTCTCTAATCGTAGAATTTCCCAGCGCCCCCGAGCTGAGAATTTTTTGAAGACACACTGTACCTGAACCTTTATATAACCAACGAACAGCATGTACGTGTGTACTTTAAACTCGAAACATAAGATCCGATGAATGAGAGACCCCTCATGCTCTTTTTTTCAAATACTAAAAGCAGTTTAGTACGATTACTCAAGCGCGCGTCTCCGCGCGAGTAAACAATCAATTCAACGATGGCTGCAAGAACGCTCGTGTCCTTGAGGCCACTGTTACTTTCCCATGGATTATGGAACAATTCGCACAAGATCGAGCGACTACTTTTCACTTCATCGTCAAAATGTGACAAAGAAATTACGAAGAGAGTCAGTTCTTATGGAAAATTATGTATCAACGTACCGTGGAACGTTGAAGTGAAATCAACGGATCCTCACGAGTATCCGGACATGGACACACTTGTTGTCAAAGTCATGTCGTCTGATGATAACGTTGAGATCGAAAAATATTTGTATGTCGATGTTGATCAACAACTCTGTACAATAACCGCAAAAAATCAGGATAAAATTGACCTTGCAAGTGATGTAACGTTTATTGTTGAAACTCCTATTCGATATGGTAAATTTATTGATCACATATTTATATTTTAGTTTTTTAATTAAAACTTTCAACCTTTTAAGAATTTTCAATGTTTTTTCGTAACAAAATATCTCATAATTGAAAATGTTTGTCGATGGTTGAATTGTACATTTTCTGCTCTAGATGTTGATGCTCAAACCTGCGGAAACTCAAGTATATCAATCAACAGCCTGGTATCCGACTTCATAAATGCTGAAACTGAAAAAGGAAATATCTCAGGTTCTAAGCTGCAAGCAAAAAAAATGAAGTTCGAGTCAACTGTGGGCGGATCGATAGATTTGAGGAAAAGTTTACAAGGGAATATAGAAGTAAAAACTGTTAAGGATGGAGTAAGTTTATGAAAAGAAGAATGAAAGACTGAAAAATGGAATAATGAAGAGTAATAGAAAATTTTGATAGTCGATAAAGGCTGAAAAATGTTTGGGAATACATCTGGAAATGACAACTGAAAATGGAAGCATAGATCTGGGAAGCAATTACTGTGAGAAAGCAACTTTTACAACTACGAATGGCAATCTGAGCTTGAATAATCTTCACATGGATTCTACTATTAATATAAATGGAAGAGGAACCTTGAATATTTGTAAGATAACTTTTAGATAATTAATTGAGGTGTTTTGGTAGTAAGAGTGAAAGTGATGAGAATTTGATGAAATTTGGAAAAAATGTTGTACAAGATATATCAGAATGGGATTTTAAAAAAATGTCCCTATATTATTAAAAGTTACTGCAGCTAAAAAATACATTTTTTAGGTATTCAGTAACATATGGCCATTTTGAAAAAATTGGTACTTAATTATATCACATTTAACGAAATTCTTATCATAAATTATCAAAATTTTATTTCTTTCCAAACCCTTTGCGTTTTTCATGGATTTATTTATATTGTAATATCAAAGTCCTCAAAAAAAAAAACAATGTGAATAACAAAAAACGTTTTTCTTTTATAGCTTGCCTGGATGGATCTTTGCAAGCAAAAATAAAAGACGGTGAGACAAAGATTCACGTCGTACGACTTACGGGGAAATCCCAAATTACTTCCGAGGGTCCAATAAACTTAATTGTACCGAGGGAGAACACAATAAGCTTGAATCTGCGGAGCAGTAAACTAACCCTTGACGAGAGTCTAAGAGGGACGGAAACGAATTCAGGTGACGAGCAGGTATTCCAGACGGATGGGGAAATATTATTAAACGTGGAAACTCCGTGTGACCTACGAGTGAAAGGCTCGAGCTGGGCAGAATCATTGCTTTTAGGAAATTTGAAAAAACATTAAAAACTGTCACTAAAATTGAAAAGATTTTCGTACACTAGTCATTTTGAAAACAATTTTTTTTCATATCAATATTTGTTATAAAAATGATAGGAACAAATTCAAGAATTATATTTAAAAAATTTGATAAAGAAATACAAGTTTTTTATTTAACATTTATTGTTACATCGATTTCATTTATTTCTTTAATTGCATTCTATTATATTTTGCAAAAATGGTTCATAATTTGTGTCGACTTTCTGGCCGAGTGAATGGAGCGATGGACCAGGACAAAGAATTTCGGCACCTCCGAGGCATTCTTCTCCGGAATATAAAACCGCAAACTGCAAAAAAAAATCATTTAAAAATCTAAAACAAAATTTTTGACGAATTTTGTTTACCTGACCGGGTGTTATCGCTCTCACAGCTGATTCCAGACGAATTATCAATCGATTGTTCGTGCCTTTATAAACGGAGCAAGGAATCAGAACATTTCGATGCTGAAATCGAAAATGGCAGTCAAAAACTCCTCGACTATTCTTCAAAGGTTCAGGCTCATCGCAAATCCAGTAAGGAGCACGAGCGATTACTAATTTTGTGAACAATGCTGGGTGAAACTTCCCTTTGACCTGCAAAAGACAATCTTCGTTTAAATATTTTTTACAATACGATTTTCGCATTTTTTTGTGCATTCATTTATACATAGAAATTTTCTACTCAATTACCGCTAATATGTCGTTCGTATTGGTGTCTTTATAATAAACAAAGTACGCTTGATCGTGACCACCGATTTTACATCGTTGTCCCAATGTCCAGTGATGAATGCCTTCGTGACTTCCGATAACATTGCCGGTATCGTAATCAATAAATTTGCCAGGTTTATTATCCACATACTTAAAAAAAAGAAAAAATACATTTCAGTCATTTTAGTGATTCTAGGGATTTCTCAGTCAATTATAAAAACTATATGAATTTATTAATAATTTTTTGACTACCTCAGAAATAAAGTTTTTAAAATATCGAGAGCCTATGAAACAAATACCCATGCTCTCTTTCTTTTTTAGCACAACATCCAGTTGTGCTTCCGCAGCTATTTTTTTTACGTCTGATTTGTAATAATCACCGAGAGGGAACATGCACCTTTGTAGAGCTAACTGTGGAACTTGAGATAAGAAGAATGTCTGATCTTTCAGGAGATCCGTAGCCTGTAGGAGTTTAACTTCTGAAAAATATGTAACATATTACAAGTTTCTTTCCTTGAAATTTATTTTAGAGCTAATCTATATAATTTATTACATCTTTTTAAATTTTCTATCAGTTGATTGATTTGAATAGCCTTGAAATTCAAATATATCTTTATTACTATAAATATTTTATTTTATAAATAAAAACTCACTTTTATTTTCAGTGTATGATTCCAGGTATGAACCAAAAGACGTTTTAGCGTAATGGCCAGTAGCAATTGCATCTGCTTTCAAATTTTCTCGTGCATATTTAAAAAATTTGTCAAATTTGATTTTTCTGTTGCACTCTATGTCTGGATTTGGGGTATTTCCATTTTGATAACTTTCCAAAAGGTAACTGAAATACAAATGTAGTTTTGTCATAATTTCTACAAAACTTTTGAACAGGTCTCGAAAGCCTTTATTAGGTCACTAGAATTATGAATAATTTGTACAATTACCTAAATACTCCATTCCAATATTCTTTAACAAAGTCAACAGGAATCAAAGGAACATCCAATTTCTTACAAATCCATTCAGCGTCCTTATAATCTTTTTCAGCTATACATTCACCTCTTTCATCCAGTGTATCCCAATTTTTGATGAATACTCCTGTCACATTGTATCCTGTGTAAAAAATGTTTAATTTTAAATCTCTAAATTTATTCAATATCAAGGCACTGCAAAATTTTTGTATCTATTTCAATCCAATAATTTAATTTTTGGTAAACGTTATATCTTTGTAAAAAGAGGTAATAAAACTATTCGTCAAATTTTTTTGTTTTATTATTTTTATGATTTGGATGTTTACAAAAATGTTTGAATATTGCGCTTTCTACACACCTCAGCTGTGCAATTCTTATCGATTGTTGGTATATTTTTAGGATTCTCTACAAGCAAATTTTTTAAATGACCATACATAATGTTTTCATGAAAATCGAAATAGTGTAATGAAAAATTTGAAAAAATAATCGATTAATAATAACCTTTTCTTTTTAAAAGGAGAGTAGCCACAGCGCTGTCCACACCACCGGACACGCCGACTACGATGTTTCTAAACATTATTCAAATAATACGAACTCACGACAGTGAAAAAATCTTATCGCACTATAAATTCAAATAACCGACGATTATGTTCACTGGCTTCAAAATGTTAAAAAATAATCAAACATCACGTTATTTGTAAAAAACCCAACATAACCACAAAATTCGTTGGCTTGTATTTCATCATTTTCGGCTTGTTGATACCAGACGATGCCGCTCGAAAAATGATTTCGTCATTACCGACTGTACAATAAAATGTATTTATCAAAACTGTCGCAAGAGCGCTAGTGTGCATTTGAATTTTTTTGCTATTTCCGCACATCCGCACACAGAAATTTTTTATTTCATGTAATTGTTGCTGTTGCCGGTTAGAAACGTTATGGTTAGAAATACCATAACGTAAAATAAAGTGGAAGAAACATTTCATCATTTTGTTAAAACACAAAACGATGTTTCTCTAATAAGTTCTATTACTGAGCTGAACTTCGTTTGATGAAGATTCCCTAAAATCGCGCGAATTGCACATTCTTGTATTGCTCGCCGTTTTGTTTACATGTTTACAATGACTTCAGCAGCCTCATTTGGTCTTTATTTGGGAAACACGTCCGCGTGTTTGGCTTTATACAAAGTGAGTATCATTGAAATATTAACCGAATGATCTTAGCGTTAATAAAAATCATAAACATATTTTTAATGTTATAATAATTGGAAGTCGTAACCACGTGGTAGAGACTTAACCATACATGTGACAAGGATGCAAGAACATTTCTGTCAGATTTTGCATTTATCTGTACCGACTTATAATAATAGATCAAACTGCCAACATTTTTTTTCATAGTTATCCGTCTCGGGAAATAAAAAAATGCAATTTATTGATGACATTCAGTTTTCATTTTTTTATCGCCGCTCGCTTGTTTACCCGGCACTCGGCACATAAACATCGTTTTTTTACATTGTCTAATATTTCTAGGATGAAAACGTCGATGTTGTGGCTAACCATGCCGGTGACAGAGTTACCGCGGCTGTTGTTGCATTCAACGATTCCGAAAAGGTTTGTTATGTTATAAAATTATTTGGGGTTATGTTCGCCGTTTTTAATTTCTTCACACGAGTTTCCACTATTTTTTTATTTATTTGATAATTGTAGATTATCGGCCTGGCAGCCAAACACAGTTTGTTCAGAAATGGCCCGGTGTCTGTTGTAAATAATAAACGGCTCATGAACAAAGATATTGATTCCGATGAACTGGAAATGACAATCAATAGCAATCCCAGCAAACTCATCAACGACTCCAAATCTCTTCACTATTCTATTACGAGAAATGAAAAAAATGAAAGAATAACACCTGCTGAGATTACTACAATGATTTTTGGAGAGATGTATGATATTTCAACAACAGCGGCCCACGACGATGAGGAACACAATGTGGTGCTTTGCACTCCACTCAGATTTAGCTCAGAAAGTATCAAAACATGGACTCGATCTGCAGAAGCTGCTGGATTTAAAGTATTGCAAAATATAAGCGAGCCCGCTGCTGCCTGCCTTGCTCATGGCATTGGGAAAGACAAGAGAAAAACAGAGTATGTTTGGAATTTTTATAAAACATTTATTAAAGTAGTTGTCGAAGTGCAGCCAAATCAAAAGTTCTTTTTGTTAGTGTATCTCTGTAATAAGCGGTTTTTGAGCTTGTGTATATGAATGGCACAAAATATGTAAATAAATTGTACATAATTTTTGTTTAGATTGGTTCTAGTCTACAGAATAGGCGGAATTACGAGTGAAATAACGGTGATTAAAGTGGTAGGAGGAGCGTATCAGATTTTAGCGACAAAATACTATCCAGAGCTGGGTGGGCATAAGCTGACTCAGCTACTGACAGATTACCTAGCTAAGGAGTTTAACGCAAAGTACAAACTCGATCCAACTGAGAGCAGAAGATCTATATCTAAATTGTACACAGAAGCTGAAAAATGCAAACACATCTTGTCAACAATGTCGTCGGCGCATTGTTTCGTAGAATCGCTCTACTGGGGCTCGGATTTCAGTTACTCGATGAGTCGCGCGAGATTCGAAAATTTGATCGGATCTTGCATGTCCAATTACATAAAGCCCATTGAGGATATATTAAAGGCGACAAAACACTCCGCTGAGGAATTCGGAAAAATCGTCATCGCGGGTGGTACAATGAAGATACCAAAGTTGCAAGAAAAAATCGGCTCTCTGTTTCCGAACAGTGAATTACTAACGAGCAGATGGAGTCCTGACGAGACGATGGCCATTGGGGCTGGAATTCAATCTTCTCTTCTTCTGTCTCACGGCATGTACGACCAGGAACTCAACTCGAGAAACATCGAACTTCACTGCTTGGAAAAAGCGCTGGGCGTTCAATTCGACGATCTCGAACCCATCGTCATTCCCGAAGGCACTATCGTTCCTATTAAAATTTCTACCACACTCGAAGTTCCAAAAAATGATGACGGGAAAACCAAGGTCCAAGTATTCGAGCGAGGCAGCCAAGCTAATGACGTTTCGAAAAAAATTGGATTGGTAAGTTTTTTTATTTATTTACTCAACGTTTAAGTAGCTCTACCCGGGAAAGTCGGATTTTACGAGAGCTTGAAAACGGTACTAGAAAAATATTGAAAAAATCCGTCAATTATCTGTACTATATAAGGAGTTCCTGAACGTCATATAATGCCGTACAATTACAATCAACGTCGCACTGATTGTAGGCCAACGGTAATAAGCATCGCGCTAAGGTAGCAACAGTATAACTTTCCAACCTCGCTGTTGCTTGAATTTTTAAAGGGATTTTTCCAGGTGAAGTGCACTCTGTCCTACATACGGCCGACATTATGTGACTTTCAAATGTATACCTATTTGTTGCTAGTCTAACGTTTTAGGAAGCATCTTTCATTTTTTTCAGTCATTCAATTATTTTTGTTTATCGCAAGTAACAGATGAAAATCCGGCATTTGCGATTTATTTCATCAAAAGGCTTGATAAAAATCATAAATCCATTTATTATTTGAATAATTTTAATTTGGTGATGATGTACTAATTTTTCTATGGATTTAAGCTTTTACAATGCCAGAGTACTGTGACAATCATAATAATTGCATGTTTTGAAATAAATGTTCAATTAAAATTTTCTTACAAAAAAAACAGCTTTTCCAATATAAAATAATTGGGGCCTTATAAACTCAACTACCAAATATTACATTTTTCTTTTGAAAACTTGACCTAGAAAAATACATTGAGGTATTCCTATTATAAAGGACTGTATTTTGTTGCCACATGAGGGGGTTTCGAAAACACGTTGTTCCATGAAAATAAGAAACATAAATGAAATCTTGTTATTAGCATGATTAAAAGAAAAAATTGTAGTTTGAGGTTACATTTTTTCATCTCATACTATTTGAAACGTTGTATTTATAATCTTTTGAACCTAAAGGTCTCACATTTTGAGAATTTGGGAACAACCCAATATGTTCAAATTCAAGATACGGGGGAAAGCTTCATGAGTGCTTGATTTTTCTCCGTGAATTGCTTGATATAGTGAACCTCCATAACCTATTTGAATATGAGATTAGTGTATCGTGAAATAAAAGAACAAAGATTTGAGCAGAGCAATTGTTTTAATATTCCGACTTGAAAGTCATCCTTTGACTTTCTTTGATATCGAGATTAGAAGTATACGAAGTAATTCAACATAACTGGACCGTTTTCCTAAGATCATACGTTGACAATCAACAAATCGGGTCTGAAATATGTAGTTAACCATATTCGATGAATCGTTATTTTTTTGCTTTTTTTAACGCTGTTAATTAAATTTTACTTATAATTTGCAAGTTCGTATAAATTTGAAGATTTCATTTCATCACAAGAATAAGATGAAAAAATTTGGGAGAAAAAAATTCATCAACATTTCTATATTTTTTATTAACCTTCAAATTATGAAGGTCAAATCTGTCCAGGCAAAAACTACTTTTTTCTACTAATTGCTTGGTATTTGTTAATGAAATATATATTAAAAATTACAATATCGAAAAAGTTCCTGTTCGTCCTTCAACAGCACATTCCAAGGATGACCCATGAATTTTTTTAGATTTTTTAATCGATAATTGTGGATGTGGTAGCGCAATAACCCCCCTTCATCATTAATGTGTGCCGAAAAACCCTTCATGAATTGAGGGTTAAGAGTGTAATTAAGATCGCACTCATCATTTGACTGAAATAAAAAAATCATAAACCATAGATCGTCACTTATTCATCAAAGAAAGTTGACCACAATTTGCTAATAATCAATTTTCGCTTGAGGTTAGATAATACGAAGGTGTACCACGTGATATGAGTGTGAGAGAGATAGATACATTTTTTGGACTAATGGTTCTCTGAAATGGCCAACATTGAGATCTAAAGCAAAGGACAAGGCTTCGCGTCGATGAAATTCTCAGAAATTGAACGACTCGAAAAAGATATATTTCCATGAAACTTTACATACATGTAGTAACTGGAGTCGAAAAGGCAGTGCTTGCCAAAACTGATGAAATTCAGGATGATAGTTTAGAAGATATTTAACAAAGAAACTAACATGAGTCCTCATGGGTTTCGGAAATTTTCAATAGAAAAATGTAATAACAAGCACGTTAGATTTCCAAAAGAAGGATAATTTCTGTAAAATTATATATCGCTTTTTTTTCATTACTTGGCGTCAAGACACTGCCATCTCTTTAGATGATAAATGTTGAAAAATATCGAGTTTCTTATGAGTCATTTAACCTCAAAATTGACGGATGTAGAACTGTACACATAGAAGCTGTGACAAAGGAACTTGTTTGTAAGGCTTCTACAATTAAATTCTTTCATTACAAGGCATGATCGATTCTTAATTTCATATTTAACCTAAATCTTTCTTTTCGAAGTAGGCAGCTGACGTACAAAAGATAGTAAGACAGCGTAATAAATACATCTTTCTATTGTATATTCATCATTATTTAATTAATAAGAATTTCTTGTGGGGATACATCGCCTACATTTAATGACATCGTTTTTATTTCGAATTTCTACCTCGATCGGAATTATAAACGTTTTCTACAATCACTAATATTTGATTGAGACTGTATGTCTACAACACCCTTGACTTCAATTTGTTTTTTCAACGTTTACGATCATTCTTTCTTATTTGTCTGAAAATTTGTGAGGTTATGCTGATCTGTCCCATCGCCTTAGATTGAGAACAAAATGGCGTCAGAAGGCAATATGACCACGTGATATCTTAAAATGAAAAATCCTTATTTGAAATCCCTCTTTTCAAGCAATTGCATTAATTAATTTCCAGATTTCTCTCAATTCAAACGGTGGAAAGCTGAAAGTGGACACGGATGTGACCGAAGCAAGTTTCAACGTTCACATAACCGATATATCTGCAAACAAAAAATCATCTTTTCGCTTTGATATTCTAGACAACGATTCATAATGCTCGGTTATACGTATTTGAATAAACTACTATTGTTTTACGAGGTTAATAAAGCGATTCATTTGTATCCAAAAGGAAGCATCAGCATTTTCTTCATCCCACTGATGCGCCGTTTATCAAAACGACTCGTATTTCTACGGCCATCTTTGAATATGTCCCTCATCGCCTCGAGTTCTTTTTCTTTACGAGAATTCTCCCACCACCTGGCCCCCCTTCCCTTCGGCAAGCGAGCCAATAGCAATGTGCGCAATACCCCCCAGGCGAATTAGTGAAGTACACGGCTGTTGTTTATCTTTGTCAACTAGCACCACTAGTACTGTGAGAAAGATTGCCTCACATGTAAGGAAGTACAAAGAGTATTTCTTTACTAGTGTGTGAACCTTCTGTTGACTCATCCAGCATCGACATCGGCCGCCATTTCGTGAACACCAATTACACGTGAGTCTCTCGAAAGCTTCGATGCAAATATTATTAACTTACTTATAACTTGCAATCCTACGATACAGTTGTTAAGATAAATAGCCTGTCTAGTTGCTTCATTCATACAAATTATGTGGTTAATTGAGATATAATTTGCAAAATACAACGTTGATGAGACATAAAGCTAACCTTCGAAAACTAGTAAAAATAGCATTGACGCAGCAAAAATATCTGTATATTGACTTCAAAAGACAACGGATCCTTTCATCATGATCTATCAAGCATCGTTTGACATTTGAGCGACTACTCGAGGGTTTTGCAACCTTTTTTTTTGATAATTCGTGAAGCCAAATACGTCGTGTAGTTCGTCGAGTGCCCGTTAGTTGTCGTGGTGTCGCTCGCTCCGCGGAAGGAGCGCATTGGGAGGGAGAAAGGGCCCTACCTACATCATTAGCCCTGAGGTTCATACCCAATGTTTTCATTACATTTTTTGCTCTTTGTTGTTTCCGCTTTGTTCTAAATCTTGCGCGGTAGAAGTGAAAGGTGTTTAGTCGACGAGAGCGAGAGAGAACCGAGCGTTCAGTCGTGGATCGGCAGGGGCGGGCTGACTTGAGAAATCGTGAAAGCTCGCGCCGCTAAATAAAATGGAAAATAAATGGCGCGCGTCGGGCGGGCTTCGCTTGCGGCCATCTTGGGTTTCTAGTGCGGGAGCTCGCTGAATACGGGATCCGAGGAGGGAGCTGTCAGTCGATCTATCGGGACATTTTTTTTTTATACCGCGTTCACAAAGTGCGCGCGTTTTTTCTCGTTAACCTCTCGTTAGATAATACCAAGCGATCGCGAAACCCTTTTTTTCCGCTTTACAAAGTTCGCGTTCCTTCCTATTTGGTGAAACTGCGAAGTCGCGGGAATGAATCGATATAGTGAAGACTGGTTGACACACGCATTCACAATCGCTAGCGAAGTTTCCTCTCATTGAACTATGCAATACCTTTTTCCCTTCCAACTCGTAGATTACGGGGTTAGGAAATTTTTTCAATAGAAAAAGTAGCCTCAAATTTTTATGTAAATCGTGCAGGTATTTCCTGATTTACCATTTTTAAAATTATCAACTCCAACTTTCTCCTTTTATTCCTATTTTTTCTACAAACCGTTTTTCCGTACGGGCTTCGCGATCCGAACTCTTTACGAATACGTGCGTTGGTAAACATTCGAGAGAGAAGGAAGATATTTGGTTGTCTCTCTTTATTGCTCGAGAAAAAACGAGGGAAGAACAAAGAAGGAAATTCTTCGGGATCTATGAAATGCGGAGGTACAGGATTATGGATTATGTTTATTTGTTCAAAATTCAATATTGCAAAATTTGGATAAAAAATTCACACGCGATCACCTCTTTATTTCCGTAAGGCTACGTCGTAAAAATTTCTTACAAAGAATTTTTAAAGACGTCCCTAGGAGAAAATAATTACTGCTTTATTTATTTAGAGCCACCAACAAAAAGTAAAACAACATAATTGTAGGCTATTACAGATTTTTTTTGTATATATTATAAAAAAATCATCAATAAATATCCTGGTGTCACAGAAATATATTTTCTGAGCATGTATGTAGGAATTATTAATTACACAAAATAAATCTTCAATTTTTCAATTGTACCATCAACAATGTCCCTGCGAAAAATTTTGAATTTTTGTAAGAAAAATAAATGTACACAGTTTTTCATAATTATGAATCTTTTTTAATTTGACCTTTCAATCCTTTCTATTTTAAATCTATTATTTAAAGTTTTAAGTATATTGGAAATTATTTAAGGTAAATTTTTGTTTTATGTGAAATTTTTACATTGAAGGATAGCCAAATGAGACAAATTTGGCTCAAAGTCTGCAAAGAGCTAACGACTATGCAGTGACTTTGAAAGAGGCAAGAAAGGATGTTGATGCTGAAAAGATGAGGTTCTTAGCGGCTCAGGAGGATGGATATGGGGTAGGTTTGGTGCAGGAGCAACTTCCCGACTATGTGGACGAAAGCGTGATGGCTGCCACTGGTGACACAGAGCCAGACGATCTTCCCAGGGTGGAGGAAGGCTCTATGATATCCAATCTGCCCCTTCTGTTCGTCGATGGATATCCCACTTCTCTGGACAAAATAAACCTGGTATTTTTTTTCATAATTTTTTTTCAAAAATTAGAGTTTAAGTAGTTCTATTATTACAGCATGTATTGTAAATTGTTCCCTCTTTTCTGCAACACAATTTTGAAAGAAAAAAAATAACAGATGCCATCAAATTAAAATATGGTCTAAAATAAATTTTAAATGAAAGATCTCAGACATGTTATTTCTTACGTTCCGGCTTGTAAATACAGAAACTAGAAAAGAAATTATAAAACTACTGTAGCTAGGCTGCAAAAGCTACACAAGTCTTTTTCCTTACATTTCTCAAAAACAAAAACTAAAGGAGTTCAAATATCACGGTCGTACATGAAAATTTTCCAATAATTTTTTCAGCGCAGCAAAATTGGTAACATCAAATTCATTTCATGTGGAAGAAAATAAAAAAGATTATTCATTTATGGATAGAAATTATTATGATTATTTTACAAACATACTCCAAAGTTAGTAATATTATTTGATTCAATTCAAACCATAGATACTAATTAATTTTGCATAAAGAATTTTAATATATGCTATCTAAAGTTTGATATTACAACTGTGTAAACTCTATTACTTATAAAAGATGAAAAATATATGATTCGAGCAACACTGCACATGTTATGGATTGACAATGAATGAAGAAAAGGTCGAAACTTAAAATACGAGATCTGTCGAGCAAATCTGGATAAAGCCGCTCGAAGCAATATTCCGCCGTGCGCCCTTTTTTTATGGCGCTCTAAAAAAAAATTTTTTTATATTGTTTTACATTCTTTGTTCAGACATACATTCTGTACTTTCGATGCGTCGTTTTGTGAAAAGAAAATAAAAATGATTACTTTTTAAGAATAGCTATTCATGAATCAATACTTGAGTAATTCCAAAATTATTATCTGAGTGTACAATTTTAACTGAAAGAACATGATTTACACGGGATTTTCCCTTTGAATACAATCCCTGGGAATGAAAAACTTTATGACAAAATCCGACTCGATTTCGAAAAACTCGACTTTTATCTTTTATAATTTTTATGCCAATTTATTGAATTTTTTTTTCATCCTTTTTTTATTACTTCTCGTTATTCATTTTATATTTATCTTGGTACTTTTTAGACTCACATTCAAAATAGAATATAAACATGAGAATTATATTTACATGTTTGAGTAATACAATTCTAGACTTGCAGATCTATTTATTTGTAAAAGCATAGAAAATATAGGAACAACTTCTGTAGGTATTTATGTTCTGCAGCTCTTGATTTTAAAGCCGTCATTAAAAGCAACGAAAGAAATATGTTATAGAATTTTTATTAACCAGACAATGAAAACCTCAATTAGCAAAGAATTTAAAAAATAAAATTTTTCTCTTTACAGAAACAACTTGAACGTTTTATAGAGTTCATGGTACAGTGCTCGTTGGGACATGATACTGCACAAGTGATAAGCAAGCCCCAATGGTGGCCTAAAGAAGTGAAATTTACTAATCCTCTTATCCGACCTAAGAAATTAAACGACGTTAGTAAAAAAAATTTTATCAATTTTAAGATATAGTGTTTATATTAGACAAGTCTCGAAACGAAAAAACATTACACTTCAAAAAAATGATTCAATTTTTTATTCAACGAATTTTCCAAATTAATATTTTCCAGAGCTGGATGGCAAACTTGAAGAAATTGGTATTTAGATGCTACACCTATCACAGAAGCGAATATTTGTTACGCTTTTGTTCCTATCTCGCCCAGTATCCACGAGACAAACTTCACTATGTCAACAATTGGGATTCAACGACGAGCCTTTACCACAAAGTTACAGGGAAACTATTAGTTACGTTCCGCAATGAGAACATGGTAATTTTGCACACTCATTAATAATATAATGTAACACGTTGCATCGTTGCGGGTGTACTAGAACCATGAAAAAGTATAAACACCATTAGAATAACTGAAAAAATTGGATCTTTGCATTTACATTTAGATAAAAGAAAAAATAATCAGAAAATAATATTCCTGGAACTTATTAGGACTACATTTAACTTTTATTCGACGTATAAAAGAATTCTTTCAGGTTAAATAGTTTGTGCTGCATATTCTACAAATTTCAATCTATTTTTAAAACAATACAAACAAATTTGATTCTTTGAAGAATTGACATTCGTATAACTATAAGAAATGAAAATCTAAGAGAAAAATGTACAATTCATTTTTCAGAACTATGATAAAATTGCGGAAAGTCCTCGACGATGTCTGTTACCCCAGAATGGAGTTTCCTCTGGCTTTACAAACAGATCCAAGCAGTCGCAGCAACAATCGGAGTCGAACTCTTTGGTGGTCATACAGCCGTCGTCGGAGGAAATTTACCTGTGTGACAACTGCGATGCCGAGGTTGTCGGGCTCGAGAAAATGAAGGTACGCAATTACATTGAACTTGGCTTAAAAAAAGAGGATAGGAAAAAAAATAGAGGACATCAATTTTCATGTTTCTATCGTTGTCAATGATATTCTATAGGAACATGAAAGAACATGCGGCAACGAAAATCAGGAAGTATCGGTCGGGAGATCGCAAACACCGAGTGAACTGCCGTGCGAAGCGGAACTTGCACAAAATCAATTTCTTCAATATTTTAATCTTCACTCGGAGAGTCAACCGTGTAAGCGACCGGTACAGGCCAAACCAATTCCTTTGGATTTTGAAACGGAAGGTCGAACTTCACGTCGAGTCCGGGGGAACGTCAACTTGACGAGGTGTCCAGCAATTCCTTTTTCTTCACCGGCAGGACTCGCTATGGCGAAGAAATACAAAATGATGACCGAGGGTACCCAGCAAGAACGTCTGGACAGGATAGAACGTCACCTATACGCCCCTGCTCTCGGTAGATCATCCAGACCAAAGTGGCTCGACCGATTAGTTGAGTACAATCGATGGGTCGTATCTTACAAACCTAACAGAGACAAACCCATCGTGGACGAGCTACAATCATACACGCACGAATACAAATTCAATAGTCGGCGGAACAGGCTAGGTACGACAGTTTTTGTTTGTTTCGTGGCTTTAAGGCAACGTAATTCTTTTTTTTTCATGCATTTGCAACTTGTTTTCAGTACTAAGCATCCGATCCCAACTATTGTATATGTCCTGCAAACCTATTTACGTCTACGTTGAGCGTTTGAGCGCAAAAAGACTAGAAGAGCTGAAACGAGATCCGTCGAAGTACTCAACTCCAATCCGCCGCATAGCAACACGAAGAAGACCGCGACCTGGACCAAAATCGCTGCCAAAGTTTCGTCGAGACGGGTGCATCTCGACACCGAAACGCACATTTACTATTTCAAAAGATGTAACTTTGTCGAGGACGAGAGATGTGGTTCGAGAAGCGCCGTTAACGGAGAGCATCGTTAGCGACGACAGTATGTCCAATTCGGACGATTTCATGGAAATTACAGTGATAAAGCAGGTGCCCTGGAAAACAGAAATTCCGAAGGATGAGCCTGCGAACAGTAGCATCCTCTTGGTCGACCTCTGCTCATCGGACGAGGAGAACGAGATCGTACCGGTCACTTCCGATGAAAATCGAGATCCTATGCGAGCGAGTGTCAGCACGAGAACGTCTTTCGCTAAAAGTCTCACGCTAAACAAATACCGGGGAAAAGCATGCATCCACCCGGCAGATTCGACTAGCGATTGGCTCCGGGACAGCGTTCTCACTGACGAGAATGACAAGTCCAGTGGCAAGTGCCACGGGAAACCTGGAAACGTTCTGGAAAGCTGTACACACTTTGCACCGATCTTTAAGACGTCACCTTGAAAATTATCGAAAGAAAATTATATAGAAGACACTGAGAGACATACACACACACACACACATTATATACGGAATAGCGTTACGGAATCATTTTTTTATCTCAACATGCGTTAAGTTTGTTATAATATTTATTGTTTACACGTTATAAACTCGAATGCGTGCTCTGTGAGTATGTGAGCGTGCGTGCGCGGTGCATTTCTGTCTCGTTCGGTCATTTTCTTAGCTCTAAGATTTCACACAGTTTCTATACGAAGAAACCTAGATATCTACTTGTGATAGATAAAAAGAAAAGAACGGATTATTCGAGAAGTGCTACGATTCAACAGACATTTTTTATTAAAGAAAACAAAATGTGGAAAATAAGTTATACGGCTAAACAAAATGTTTATCGGAAATGCAGGTCTTATATTTTTCAAGGTGGATTCTGCATTTTTCTCTCTTCGTTCTCGACAATATTTGCTGCAAGAGATTCATATTCGAGGCTTCACTCCTTATTCTAGTCGAATCAGTGTCGAACTTGGCGAGTCATTCTCAATCAACTAAATTTTGACGGAAAACGTAAAAAGGAAAAAAATTTTAATGAATCGTTGAACTTTTCGATCGTACAATTGTTTATGATCCATAAACACTAGAATGTGCATTTCTTGTGCACGTATCTCACTGATAGAATTGTATATGAAGAAATTTTTTTTAAGAGTAAAAATCAGATGTAAGCGAGACAATGTTCAACGCAATTTTTGATGAGTTTTGAACGATTTTTATTCCTGTTATAAAATAATTTTTTTTTTCGTCTTTCGTTATTTTCGAGTTCCAGATACTGATTTTGCCAGAAGCTCCTCACGCGAATTTTTTTTATTTCAAAACATAAGAAACTTCGAAAAAATGAAATCGTAATTTCCGTTCTGTCGAAAGCGATAAGAAAGCTGAGAAGTTCGACCGTTCAATTTATTGAAAACAAAACAAAATCAAGGAAAACGATGAACCAAAAGCCATTGAGTGCCAATATCGTAGTGATCCGTAAATAAACGCGAAATCTTGAATTTTTTACGGTCAGTAGTCAGTGGTGTCAATAAAAAAAGCTTTTTTGGTAGACTCTTACCAAGTCTCAAAATTATTTATTTTGAAGATGAAAAAGAAGCTAAACGAAAAATGTGGACTCATATCTTGGAGGATATACGAGAGATAGAGGGAGAGAGGGAGAGAGAGAGAGAGAGAGAGAGAAAAATTGATGTATATGTGCGACTAGAAAGAAATGTATTCTTTAAAAAAGCAGAATATATCAGTTTGTCATTCGGTTGATCGAAAGTTTAGTATTCGTTCCGAAATTGTCTCTGGCCCTGAGGGATATTTTTGTATACGATAATTCTTGGTTATTGATACATTCAAAAAAATGAAAAAATTAGAGGAATTTTTTTGTAGAAAATAAGAAAAAAAAATCTCCGAAACTGCTTTTTTCTCACCGATTGATTCAAGCGAAAACGATTGAATTCCAATCTGTAGGTAGGTTAATTTAATTTTTTCTTTTGAATGGATCGACGTCAATTGACCACGAAAAAAATTTAATAGAATAAAGAACTCAGATTTGCGGAACAGATGACCGAGATTCTTTAACCAAAAACAATGTCGACTCCTTGTAATCGAAAAACTTGACGTATGAGCTGTAGCTCATACGTGTTAGTTATCCCAACTAGTATACTTTATGAAAAATCGAAGATTATGTAAATATTGAAGGATAAAATTATAAAGACACTTTGGCAAACTATTCTGTCGAATTTGTGTTTGATAACATTTTTGTCATGCTTTATATTATAAGAATTGCGTAGATTCTTTTTTTTTTAAATAATTGTCAAAATAACATTATTAAAGATTTTATTTCCTAAATTTAGTACATATTAAGCAGAGTTATTCTATTGAATTTCTTCGTACCATCATGAAGAAACCGAGAAATCATAAAAGGAACGCATCCACAGAATTAAATCAAGTATTGAACAAATTGGAAATTGGGGCGAGTACATAAAAAAATAATTAATCGATTGACAGAGACTACAGAGTTTATTTTTTAAATTTGTCACACATCGAAATGAGAGTTCCTATTGGTCAGATCTAAATGTCAATAAAGATGGAATAAAGCGAAACCCTTGAAAAAAAGAATGCATGAAAATTAAGAATGTATATCGCTCGTACAATCCCTGTATTTTGAAGAATTTTTTTTTTACAGTAATCATTTTTTTTGCAAAACGAATAATATATAAAGTTATATTTCAAGTTTACTTCGAAAAATAAAAAAAATTGATTGTAGTTAGAGTTATCGCCACTTGGTGGATCATCAACAATCAACCGGACAAAAATAAATAATTAATTTAATAAAATATCTTCTACGTGATCGAGACGTTTTTTTTATTTACGTAAATAGTTCCTTTCGAAAGCTTGATTTTCTAGAAAAAGATCATCAGTTTATTTTGATCGAGGTCATAGATAATTGTAGAAATTGGAAAAGAGTTTAAATATTGGCGCGCATGAAAAAAATGGCGCGTGGTGTTTATTGTCACCGTCAGGTGGCAGTACGATGACTTCCGTTTCCGTTATCGACCCCCCGACCCGCCGATGCGAGCGCCTCGCTCGCGCGTTCCCCACTCTCCTTACAGCTTTCCGAGTTGTTCGTTTTCGATGCGCGAAGAGAGCATAACGTGAGAGAGAAAGAGCGAGAGGAGGGAGGAGTGAATGAGAGAGAGAGAGAAAGAAAGAGAGCGAGAGAGAGAGAGAGGTGCGGTGTTGCGTGACTGCTGCGAGAGAGTTCGAGAGAGCGTGTGTGTTTGTTGTGTTGTACGGATAATTATTTTTTAACTAAAATATATTTCCCAGTTTGTTCCTCTCGTGGGTTAATGCGAGAGTGAACGAGTGCGAAAGAGAATTTAAAGCGAGAACGAGAGAGAACGCGCGCGCGAGGTCGTGAGAAAGAGTGCTTGAGTTCTTTCGGTTCTTTTTGTTTCCTTTTTGTTTGTCGACGATATCGAGAACTCTGGTGTCCGGTGAGAATATGTCATCGTACATTCAGGTCGCTGAGGATGAGGGCGAGGAGCCGATAGAGTTGCCAACAGAGGACGACAGTACGTTATTGTTGACGACTCTAGCGGCACAGTTTCCCGGTACTTGTGGTCTTAAATATCGCAACCCGGAGTCAAGAACGATGCGCGGCGTCCGTCTCGTAGACGGTCGCCTCCATCCACCCGAGAATGGTTGGGGCAAAGCCGTCTATTTCTGCGTTTTTCCAAAAGGTACGTAAACGATCCCATGCACGAGCCTACACGCTCAAATAAATCTCTCTACGCCTGTACACGAACGTGACTTCGACGCGTACTCCGCTCCCTTCCCTTTTTAACACCCGAATCTGCGACAGAACGAGAGAGAGACAAAAAATATCTATATACGTGTATAGTCTTCGCTGCAACCACGATACACGCCTTTGGCCATTTTCTTTCTTTTTTTTCTCCTTTATTTTCCTTTCCCGATGATCTCGACAGGCTTTTCGAGCGATCCAACCACGACAAAACAAATCGATCCCGCCCAATGTTTTTCTTGGCTCTTACGATACTCGCGAATTATCCGAAGAAAAGAAACATTCTCGTGCAAGCTTCCGATAATGACGCAGATTTTTTTTCCATTTTCATGAACGCTCGCTCGGACGAGCTTTCACTCTGAACAAATTCTATTTTTATTATATCCTTGCTTGTAAACAAGTCTGAGAAGAGCCAAAATTTCAAAGTTTATGCTCATTTTCGTTGCATGCTATGAAAAACAAGAGTCTTGCTTTTTTTCTCTTCGCGGCATCCAGATTCAAGTTTCAATTGCCTGGCGAAAGATCAAATTCTTCAAAATTCTCAAACAATTGGATGTTGAAGTTCAGTTTGATCGCTTCAAGTCGAGTATAAAAATTAGCATCCATTAATTTTTCTAGGACAATTTTTAATTCAACTTTTTTTTTCATTTCAGAAAACAAACGAAAGTCGGATGACAATTTGGAAAATTCTACAGCAAAGACCAAGAGAATGGAAACAAAGTTGCGTTGCACCGATCTAATTGTACTTGGTTTACCATGGAAAACATCAGAGCAAAATTTGCGTGATTATTTTGAAACGTTCGGAGAAGTGTTGATGGCACAGGTTTGTTATGTTTTGATCCGTTTATCATATTGCTACATTATCATTGATAATTCAGAACGTCAGCTCACAGCTTATAGTTTGATGAGGAATAAGAAAATTTATTCAAAATTGTCATTTGTAATCTTAGAAATTAATTTTTCAAATTTCATGTTCTTCAGAAATTGTTTTTTTTCAATGTCAATGAAGGATTGAAAAAATTAGCAATTCAGTGGAAAAATTAATTTTTTAAAAACTTTGCTCGACATATTCATAAATAGTTACATTACACAATCCATTTGTATATTGCTTTAAATTTCCTGAAAGCAATTCCTTAAAAACTATTCCTATTTGATGAGAGAAAATTAAGATATTGGCAAGATATATTAAAAAAAATTAGTTGTATGTAAAAGTCAGTTTAATGAGAAAATATGTAATAGAACTGCACTTTTTAAAATGTTTCAAGTACTTATTTGATATATTTACATTTAAGTTGAATTCCATCAATTTATTATGAACAAATCACGTTTCTCAGTGCTCCCCTTCATAATTTATATTTAATGTATTTAGTATACGATACGAATTATACAATTGCAATTTTGTTTTTAACTGCATAATTATCAAGTACATGAAAATCAAAAAAGCATTTTCATGTAATAAGCTAACAGCAAGTCATACAAACTTTACGTAAGACATTTTGTTCAATGACTTTTAAACCGTGAAGACAAAAAATTGGAAACATTCGAATTTTATGATAGCAAAAGTAGTGTATTACATATCTTGACTTTCTCGCAATTTTTTTCTTTACTGACGTACTTTTCTTCTGTTAAGCAACTTTGCTAGATAAATATTTTTGTACAGTGTTACTGTTGAATGTGGAATTAAAATAAGTTTGTTTGCCTTCGAACAACTTCAGGTAAAGAAAGATGCAAAGTCTGGTCAGAGCAAAGGTTTCGGCTTCATAAGATTCGGCAGTTACGAGTCACAGCTGAGATGTCTGGCCCAAAGACACATGATAGACGGACGGTGGTGCGATGTAAAAGTTCCCAACAGCAAGGTAAGCACGTAACGAAAGAGCAAGTAATTTGCAAGAGAAAAAAAAACAGAGAGAAAGACAGAGTGAGTGAGAGAGAGAAAGCGAACAATAAGCAATTGACGCCAGCCGAAGCGATAACCGTCGACATCACGATTCTTCTTTGAATTCTTGAATGAGAAGAGTGACAGAACGAATAAAGATTTACTCTAAGTCGAGGGTTGGAGAAGGAGTGTCTTCGAGCGATAAATTCATGTACGAGATTGAGATCGGTGTTTTCATGACTTTTTTTTCATCCGAAAAGCTCATCGCTGCAAGATATTTATTTCGTAATTTTTAAAATTTTCGTTGAATATCATAAAGTCGGTAAAACAGGAAGCGTCGACAAGAAAGGAAACTGGGAAAAAATTAAAATAATTAAAGAAGTTACGAAAAAATCGATCGTCGAATCTCTGAAGGAATATCTCGTGGATTGTTCGAAGGGTGAGTAAAATGTTCGGTGCAAATTGGTGAATGCTTTGATACTGAGAGAAAGAGCGAGAGAAAGTGAGCGAGGAGAGATTCCGGAGAGCAAAATCGAACTGTAATATGTACGAATGAATTCCGCTTCTGGAATCGTATGCATCGAGAGTGCAAGTATGGGTGTTCGAGATCTTGCGAGTGAGATGTTTAGTAATAAAAAATAAAAGTCGTTTCATTGAGATTTGGGTAAGATGAGTGAAAATAATCACGTTGTGTATGAATTCCTCACGTGAATTCTGATTCCTCCTTCAGTTTCTTCGTTGTGCGCTCTCGTTATTTATTTATTTATTTATTTTTTCATTAATCAATTTTTTTCTTTTCGAGAGCCTCCTTATGTGATTCGTGAATGAAACAGCGCTCTTTTCGTGTGTACGGAGAAAATAATCGAGCAAAGAACTTTCGCAACGATTATGGGGCAAAAAATCGGCAAGTCGATAGCGAGTGGAGAGAATTCGAGATTTTTATGGTGGTATGAAATGCGAGAGAATTAAAATGAGCGTCGCGATAATTTATCAGAAACTTGACATAACAAAAATCACGTCAATATTCAGTACTTTTTACAATTTTTCACCTACTTTAGTTTGCATTTGAGTCGTAATGAGTTCATAAATAATTTTTTCAAAACGATAAATTCCGCTTCATATCTTTTATGCTGCATATAAATATCTGACGTTGAAATTAGTATCCTAGAAAAATGATTTTTAAGATATCTCTTTCTTCTGACACTGTTTTTCAAAAAATTGGTCCTAATGTAGAATAATCTGTTTCAAAAAGTTAAAAATAATAAACTTCTACATATCAATATTTTCGAACCTCGAAAAAAATAGTAAAAAATGTAAGAAAGTAACGTGTTTTAATTCAATATTTCAAATTTTTGAACGTGATATTTGTTATTCGAAAAAAAAAACGTTTCAGAGTGTTCGTTTTTCAGCAATTCGTTTCAAGGTTTTGTTAATTAACATTATACGATGAGGAAGTCAAGACTTTCAGTAACGATTCCGAATAAAATCATTTGAGATTATGACTGATCGGACGTAAAGTTTGCTGAGTGAATTCATTTTTCGGTTCTTACTTTGAAAATTATTGTAAAGTGTAACAAGACATACATGCGTTATGGCAGAGTGCGTGAAGAAAAAAAAAATCTCTTGTATTCGCGAAGTATGTTCCGTCCAATCCGTGCGAGTTTTGCATCCGGGAAATACTTTTTTTTCAACCCCGATTCCAAGAATGCTGAGAGAGTGTCAAACAATGAATCAGACCTTGGCACAATTCGTCAGTCAATTAAAGAGAAATTAAATTTGCATATGATTTATTTTATTTTCGTTAACTTCATTTAACTTAATTTAATCGTTTATCTTTTTTTGTGATA
Source organism: Cremastinae sp. B BG-2022a (assembly GCA_030522605.1). NCBI lineage: Eukaryota > Metazoa > Arthropoda > Insecta > Hymenoptera > Ichneumonidae > Cremastinae sp. B BG-2022a. Next base: position 19,460 of record JAPYYX010000353.1, on the reverse strand, counting down.
TTTTAAACGACAAAGGAATTTATCCAAATAAATAAGTACCAAAGAATGAAAAATATTCTTATCATAAAAGTATTTTAATATAAACAATTTTTTTTATTAAACATTTTCTAAATTCAACCAAAGAAGGAAAAAAATTCACGTTTCGCGTAAAAGATGACACATAAAAAATTTATTGACGAATTTGCCTACGAGAAAAAAAAATTCGATCGGTCCTCGAGGTATGAGAATCGATTTCGTGACTAAAAAAGTGTATCGGAAAAGCGAAAGTAACAACTTCGATCTGGGTATTAAAAAAATCAAGATTTTAATTTCTCTCCGGAAGAGCTAGAATCTCAAGTCTCTCCCAAGCGTTGTTTTCGGTGGATTTAATATTTCGGTAGGAAACTGTGTGTGCGAAAAATTGAGTACGGTTTTGAGTCTGTGCGTACGTGTTGCTTTGGTAATGTTGGTGTGACAAGAGAGTAAGAAAAATTACCCCCCCAAAAAAAGAACGATGCTGAAAAATCGAGATCAAAAAAGTATAAAAAATAACGTCACGGGAATAACAAAAAAGTAAAAAATCAAGGGAAAATAAAATTGAAAGATAATTTACAAAAAAAAGAGAAAAAGTGAGTCATTGTCGATGGGATGGTGTGTGTGTCTGGTTCCAGAACATTGACGGCATTATGATGGCACGTCAGTTTGATACGGGTAAACACAGCGAGTGTTACCGGCCAATACCGGTGCACACGCCGAGTAGCCGGCGTCTGCCAGTCTCATCGGGAAAAACGTACGTCAACGCGAATTCGGAGACGTCGACATCGCCGCCAAGCTCGCACCGCTACGAGGGGGAGTACGATTACAAAACGACGCACTACCCCTCCTACCCATCGAACTATCCATATGACGAGCCCAAGTACAAGTACGACGCCGGAGGTTACAATCATTATGAGAAGTCCGGGGCGTATACGTACGAGGACGGGAGCTACGACTCGAGGAACTACGTAGCGGCTTCAGGGACAGGTGTTCCTGCCTCGAATTACGCGAATGAGCAGGATTATGCAAGGTATGCGAGCTACGAGGGCGCCAGGTCGTCCTACCCGAGCGCCGAGGCGCCCGAGTACGAGAAAATGCGCTACGGGGCCTACGGAGCGAGCTACGAAAGGAACTACTACGAGTCCGAGTCCAGGTACCTGACCAATGACGCCAGACATCCCGGAGAGCCTCGATACGCCGATTCGAGACACTCCGAAAACAGGAACGCACTTGGGGAGAACCGCGACGACCGCTACGCCCTCGAGGCCAGGGATACCGAGAGGAGGTACTCCGGCGAAGCCCGGGACGAGGATCCTACCAGGTATCCGACTGACATTCGGGAACACGACACCCGGTACACCATCGATACAAGAGCCAACGACTCGAGGTTCAACGAGTCGGCGAGGTACCAGCCCAAGGAGAATTACTACGATCGGTATTACAAGCACCGACCGTCGAGGGATCATCACGTTTCCGAGACTTCCAGATACTGAAAATACGATGCGCAGATTTTTTTCTCCCTTTTCTTCTTTTTTTTCTTGGTGGTAATGCTATCACGGTACCTTTTCTCTAATCGTGCTTTCAGATTATTCGATTCTGAAATACAATTCATCTGATAATTTAGTAATTTATGAAATAGTAAAATTTATTCTATGAGAGAGTAGTATGAAATTTTGAGACAAATGCATCTGCATTTGATATGTTTGGCATCAAAGGAATTTTTCAATAAATTTAATAAGATTTTAAATGAGAGAAATAATTCAAACTGGTAGCTTGAAGGAATACGAAGAATTTCAAAAATATTATCGACAGAAAGAAAGTTTTTTCTGAAATAACTAGCTCGAAAAAATTGAAGAATTATTGACTGGATTATCGTGTGATTCTCCGTAATTTTACTATTTCATGAAATGCATCACAAGTGAAAAAAATGACGGATGGAATGAATATTTGAAATAGCGACTCGGACAGTTTAGTAATCGACCAAAAGGGCACCGCCGACGTATTTACTGATTTATCACTCTTTTTTTCGAAGACAATCGAGGGCAAAGATTCCTCAGAGTACTAGAAAGTTTGATATTTGTCGAGGAAGTGCCTCAGAACCAAAGTTAACGTCGCCATTTCTTTTTTTGGTTGATAAATTTTCTTCTCGCGCGGTTTTCTTTTTTTTCACGAGGCTGAAATTTGCGTCGGAACGCACCGAAATTATCTATAATGTTACATTCGATTTCACATACGGGTTCAAAATTCGCGAGTTGAAATTTGATCCATTGACTTGTCACGCTAGGAAAAAAAATTACATTGAGATTTAAAAAGCAAACATAATAAAAATACATCACAATTTTGAACCAGAGTATCAAATTTTTATATTCTGGAAAATAGCAATATAAAGGATATTATTTAAGAAATGTGGCATCCTTAACATAATTAACGAAAAATAGTAATATTAAAAATGTAAAAGATATTTCCTCGCGTTTCAACGACGCTGATTCCGTCCTCATAATTTTTTTTTCGTGAAAAACTTTCTTCCGATTTTTTTCCGTCGAGACGGAAACGATGATCGATTGAACGTTTACGATTGTATACAAGTAATTTAATCGTGAGTGATATTTTGGTGTATTATATATAAATATAATTTCATGTTTAATTTTACTTTACCGATTATCGAGAAATTTGGATCGGCAGAACTTCGAGAATGAATTTTGAGGAACAATCAATCCTTACGAAAGTTTAATTTTAAACCATCAGAATGTCTAAAACGATTCAGAAACGTTTTAATATGTACTATAAATCCATCAATTTCTTATGGAAAAAAATGTATTTTCCGAATAATTAAATCTTCATATGTTCATGGATCTCGAAAGATTTTTCACTATATCTAAAATGAATTGGGCATTAGAAACAACACAAAATCAATTTTTCGAACGACCCATCCTTGTTTCTCGTTAACATTTTTTACTGCATGTATATAACATGTGCGTATGTATATCGAAAAAAAAACATATATGCATGTGAAGTACAGAATATTCATGAAATTAGAACTAAGTTATCGTGGAGGAAAATTAAATACAGAAAAATTGGAAAATATTTACAATTCGGGACTATTGAATTTTTGAGTGTTAATATTTGTTATGTATCGATTGTTGTATTATGTTGCGTGGCTCCCTCTTTTGCAAGTTGATAACTTGGAGCGAAAAAAAAATTGAAGGATCCTTGCGTATATTGGAGTTGAGATAAAAAGCAATTGTCTTGATTTGTGAAAAAAGCGAAAAGACATTCTCGTATAGATTTTTATAAAGTTACGATACAGTCACTTTTTTTTCCTTGATTCGTCCGGTGCGTTTTTCGCTTTGATATTCTAATCCGTGAAACATCAAAATTGATTGCTCAACAATTTTCGAATTTATTGACCCAATTTCATAGCTCGTTGGAAGCGTTTTTGCTCCGGATTGCCCACGTTATTACTGTTACCGAGTGATTTTTTTTTACAAAAAAATTGTTATCGAGTGTAAAGATAAATTGTAGCCGTTATACAAATCTTAACGTCAACGATATTTGTTGTTCACTAAAATGTGTCCCTTTTCTGCGTGTTCAGATGTTGCGAAGTGATTAGAAATTGTAAAAATGCATTCGATACTCCAGTCCAGAACGGATTTTTTTTTTCATTCTTGAAATAATTTCGATGATAAAGCAAAAGTAACTGAACAGAGGCCGCTATGAAAGTTTGTAGACGCGTAAATCGTGAATTCAAAGTTACAAAAAATTATTTTTTTGCTGTAAATATGCTGCAAATAATTTGCAAATGTCGAAATTAATAAAACATTGCAAAAAATATTTGATTGCTGATGTACAGTAAAAACTGAAATTCGTCGTACTCATGTAAATGGCTATAATTTCGTCAGGACATACATAATATGTGTATATACAATTATACATACTAGTTTTAAGAATACTTTTATTAAATTAGAAATTGTATATCTGTCAAAAAATTGTTAATTTCGTATGTAAGTCAATATTAATTGACAGGAGAAGCAAATTTTATAGATAATTGAAACATATAGCAATATTTGGAGCAAGAAAAATATACCGAATAGGTTTCATTTTCTGATTAATTATTAAAATAGTTCGAAAACAGATGTTACCCCAAAATTAATATCAAAGAATTGGTCCTCTTTACAAATATGTGTATAAATTGACGTCTCATGTAAAGATGTTTTCTAATGATAATTTTCGTACAATATTTCGGATTTTAGATATCAGGTACTGAAAAGATCATATAGCTGTCATCGAACTATTTTAGGCACGTGTATAAAACATTCAGTTTAGAGTTTAACGAATTTGAAATTGCTTAGCATTTGCTTCTCAAATTTAATTTTAAATTTGAGAAACAAATGTTTCATGCATTTTAATGCAATAAGACCGAATTTGGGCTACTTTTTATTGTTTTAAATTTTGTCAATCATTTATTAAAGTAATTGTAGACAATAGTAATACAAGAGAGAAAATTGTGTAGAATTTACAGAGAATCAGAAAAGGACAAGAATTCTATGAAATATTTCGTAGCATTCATTCTTCGATATGAAATAAGAGATTCTTATTTTTTCGAAATTTTCATCTTGATCGTTTTTAAGTAATTAAACAGGAAACCCTTTTTCAGATCGTAAAGTTAATGTTTGCTATACTGGAAAAAGCTCATAATTTTCTTGTTTGATTACTTAAAATCCCTGCGAACAAAAATTGTGAACCAATTGTATTGTGACGACTCAAAAGGTTGACATTACATTGTGCGACCAAAGGATTCTCGAAAATGGTCACCATAGAATGAAATATAAATGTTTTCAAAAAATTAATTGGCGTTTCTTATAACATTATAAAATTAATAAAATTTATCATAAAATTGAAGAGCATCGTTTTGCCTCATCTTATAATTTGGACCATTTTCGAGAATTATTCATTTCAACGTTGTCATCTTTTCTGTTCTAATGACACATTGTCCACATTTTGCCGTTTCTTGAGGAGGATCACTAGCTTAATCAGTTGTAGGGAAATTCATAAGAATTGATTTTCACCATTAAATACGAGAATACAACATTTTTTTCAAATTTCTTTTTTGTAATTCCCGAGTTATTCATATTTAAAGACGAGTTATTCTTATGCACAGAGTGAATACATATTCATATACTAGAACGCTATGCTTATGCACGTATGCACGTAATTAAAGCTCAATAAACTCAAGAACCAACCAGGTGAAAAATCTGAAAAATCCTCAGCAAATTTCATTAAACTTTTGAATATTTTTTAATTTTCTATGATTTCAACACAGACTGAATAATCAACCTCCATAAAAAAGTCGTTTTTCTTGACAAATTTATTGATTAAAAAACTGCTTAGTTAAAAATCTATATATTCTAAATATTTGAAAATAAAAATATAACTTCTTTCTACCAAAATGGCACGTAAAGGCAAGAAAATAAAAATTCGTAAAACGTGACTGAATTTAAACATATGGAAGATCATCTTAAAAAGGATTTTCAGGCCACCTTGAAGAAGCAATCGGATAATATTTTTTGAATTTATTATCTTAAAAATATTCACTCAACTCATAATGATCGAGAGCATAACTTATTTTGCAATTTTCTCTGTTGCATAATGGGTCAGGTGGTACATTTAAATTATCACGTTGACATATTTAATATTACAAAAATCTTTCTTACGATATTATAAACCTCATGTCATATTTCATATTACCGACAAAATAAAGTTTAATCAAATTCAATTGTATGCGACGAAGTTATAGCCACTTGCGTTCAATTTTTGCTTATTTTTATATTTTTTGTCACGAAAGTAACGAAGCGACGAGGCAATCTAGAGTCGCGAAGTCCAAATGGGTATAAAGTCGAGATAAAAAAAAATTTGTCAAGCTAGAGTGAAAGATAGAGAGAGCGTGAGAAAGTGCGAATGGTGAGTGATATAAGAGAGAAAAAAAATTAGTAAAAATGAGCTGAGAAAATGTTTGACCGATTGTGCGTTTGTGCGTAGGAGGGAATGGTTCAACAAGTACCGTGCAAGGTATTCGTCGGGCGATGCACAGAAGATCTAACGGCGGACGATCTGCGGGACTACTTCTCAAAATTCGGGGAAGTGACGGACGTCTTCATACCAAAGCCGTTCCGCGCATTCTCGTTCGTAACGTTTCTCGATCCGGAGGTAGCCCAGTCGCTGTGCGGTGAGGATCACATAATAAAAGGAGTCTCGGTCCACGTGTCAAACGCCGCGCCAAAGTCGGAGGGAAACAATCGAAATTTCAATAATCAGATGAACACGAACATGCGAGGAGGACGCGGAGGTGGCGGGGGCATGACAGGCCCGATCGACAATAACATGCAGGGCAACTACCAAGGAAACAGGTACATGGGTCATTCGGGAAATAACATGGGTCCTAACGGTTGGAACAATCCGGGCAATCGCGGAAATCTCGATATGCCAAATCTGCAGGCACTCGGGATAACGGGACAGAACAACGGGGGTGGAGGTGGCGGAGGAATGTCCAATCCTCTGGCGATGGGAGGACTCAACTTGTCCGCGCTCCCCGTGAACCCTGCACTCGTCGCGGCCGCGCTGAATCAGGCCTCCTGGGGCCTCATGAGCAATCTACAGAATCAGGGAAACGACCAGGGATACTCCAACCAGCCTGGACCACCTGGACAACCACCTGCGGGCAACAACAGCCTCGGTAATTCCGGAAACTCCGGCTTCCTCAGCTGGATGAACCAGGGTGCGGCTGGCGACGGTAACACCGGTAATCCTGGCACCGGCGGACCCGGTGGGCCCAACAATCCCAACGCGTCCCAGGGCGCCTGGCAGAATCATCCCGGGCAGCGTGACCAAAAGTCAAATACATTTCTCAAGTACGAGTAAATTTCAAAGGGACTCTGAGTCTACTCGTAAAAGACGGGCGCGTTCCCTGAGTCCCGAAGCACTCGCTGCGAAAAATTGCAAACCTCCCAATCGTCATCCCAAACCCAATACCAGGAACACTCACTCTTTGGTCGTCATCGAGACTACGGATCATCCCAAATGATTCCCTCTTCGATTATTATTTCCTCATCCTCCAACCATTTATTTCCTCCTGTCCCTCAAATATTATTTTGTCCCTCGATCCTTACCGAATTTGCAATTATTCCAACGAGAGTGTTTTACCTAATTCTTCTTCTTTTCATTCGTCACTCCGCGAGAGGTTTTTCCTTTCTCGCCGGATAATCCGCGTCCCAGAGGACATCGACGCGTTGTATTGTATCGTTTGCTCGACATCCCAGGAATCGACGTAGTTTCTTTTTTCCAAACGTGCATCACCTCCGCGAAAGAGGAGAGCGACAAGTGACAAGGGGATGGAAAGTGCAACTAGAAAGGTGAAGAAAACGAGAAACGTTCAAACTTTGAGAACGAGTCAATGTGAATATGCGTGAAAGAGAGAGAGAGAGAGAGAGCGAGAAAGAACGAGAGAGAACGAGAGTTACGTCTAATGTTAAAGAAAGAAAAGAGATAGCAAGAGATAAAAACATAAAGCGGCGTACATGTGCTTGGATTTACTGAAAGTTTATTGCAGTGTGTTTAATATTTAAAAATGAGAAGTATGTCTCGGTGTAATGTGGTTGAATACATTTTTAGAAGTGATTTGAGAGAGAAAGCGAGAGCGAGGGAGAGAAATGCCGGGGAATGAAAGAGCGAGAGAAAGAGAGAAAAAGAGAGAGAGAGAGAGTTAGTTAATTATATAATTACGAAGGGTTTTCCCCGGCGATCCGTAATGATCGCCGACCCGACTTTTGTGAGTGTATTTGTATTGACAATGAACAAAATTCATTACGAAAAAAAAGTAAATAATAATAATAATATTGATAACGATAATTCGCAGAGAGAACGAAAAATATATGAAAATGAATCACTCACACGTTGATACATGCAGACACACATCCACGTACATACACCTACACACACAAAACACACACAGAAATAAGTTATGCTATTATTGAGAAAACAATAATTCTCAAGCGTAGATTAACGAGGAAGAAAGAAAAAAAACAATTAGCAATAGAACTTTGATTGACGAGAGCTTAATTGTTGTATACATGCTTGTGGTATAGAAAACTCTCGAGTCTTGTGTCCATGATTAAAAGAGAAAGATGAAGAAAGTTGGGAGAGTTAGAAGAGCATCACGATGATCGGGCTCTTGCGGAAAATAATGTGTAAATTGCGAAAGATATCGAAATTGATTCTCGTCGTCGCTGATAAGCAAAGAAGAAAAAAAAAACAAGCCACTTTTGTATCCGAACTGCGCACCGAGTGTCAACGATTTTCGAACTTCTTTTTCGTCCCTTTATCGCCTGGTTTAATGAACTTTCGAAGTCGCGTTGTGCTGCTTTCGAGGAAAAAAAAGAAATAGTAATATCGAGAAAGAGGAACTCTCCTTTGAATAATGGACAGAAAATAGAAAAAGGAAAGAGCAAACAATTATTTATTAAGAATGTAGTAAATAAGCGTTTGATGACGTCACGCGCCACGATAGTTCCTCTTTCATATTTATAAAGTTTAAAAAAAAGATGAAAAAAATGAAAAGTTAAAAGCATACACAAACACACATACAGAGTTAGCGCTCCGTAATGTCGACACTCTTTTTCCGAGTTTATCGAGCAGTGAGCAAAAATGGTTTTTTTTGCGTCCAGGGGTGAGAAAGGTGGAGAGAAAGGGAAGGAAAGAAAGAGAGAAAGAGAGAGAGAGAGACAACGAGAGAAAGGGTGATGATTGTTGGTTTTTTTGAGTTCTCGCAATTGTCGTGAAAACGTTTGTAATAATCAGTCCGAAATTACATTGCAAGTAAATGGGATTCAATGAGAATGATGTAACGATTGTGCAAGCAAATTACGAGACTTGGTTAGTACAAATATGAGCGAAAAGAAAAAAACGCAATACTCGCCCGAATTCTCTAAACGATCTCGTTTTGGCTGAGATCGATCCTAATTTAAAAAAAAAATTTGTATGGGAAATTGCGAATAATTTTTACAACTGCAACAAAAGTTTTGTGACGTCGGTACAAAATGCTTACTGACAATTCGGGATTTATTTTCGTGGATATGTAAAAAGTGATGAGTAAAAAATGTGAAAAAATTATTTCTTCATTTTTCGGAGAAGCAAATTTAGTTCAATTTGGAATATTGATTTTGAAATATTGTAATATTAATTTAAAAAAAATAATGATCAGGGATCGATCTCAGCTGCTCGAGACTCGTATCAAAATCTAAATAGTCTGCAGAGCAAACCCTGGACCTTCTCTCTTCGGGTACTTAGGTGTAAATGTTCGTGTTGTTTTTTCTCACCTTCTGTTTCCTCTCCTCAAGCCTGTATGAAGAGAATTTTACACTGGTGCGCGAAAGTGTGTAAAAATTATTGATCCGTTGTGTGTGAAAGAATTAATATTTGAATTCAATGAGACAGAGTTTGATTTATTCCCCTTCAATTAATTTTTCCGTCTTTTCTCTTGAATGGTTTGCGAGTAATTTAAAAAACAGAGAGAGAGAAAGAGAGACAGAGAGAACGAGAGAGAGAGAGGACGAGAGAAAGAGGAAAAGAGAGAGAAATTTGAATGTGTAAGATTTTTCGTTCCACGAAAGTCCACAATTCTCCCTCGTTTCTATTTTATTTTTTATGCTCTCTTCTGTAAATTCCTCTATTTTCGGTCGTCCGCGAGAAAGCACAGAGTATATCTATAATTTTCGTTTTCTATTTTCCGAATACGAAAAAAAAAAATAATAACAGAAACGATACGAAATTTATTATTAATCGACTTTCGATTCGGAGATCCTGATCGAACGATGAGAATCACAACTCACAATTGTAGTCAATAACTTTAACGTGCAACGACCCGTTGCATTTCCCCAAGGAACGACACTGGTCGTCGATGAAAAAAGAAACGAATTATTTGAGACAAAGAGAAAAAAAAAGATTCAGACAAAAGTGGTGTTACGTAAGAACGTTGTATGTTGCAGTAATTAATATTCACATTAACTATTTCAAGTCCACTGATTATCTTATGAGGTAAAGATATATTGACAAATAAAAGAACTCTTATACGTGATATGTCCGCTGTTGTTGTGCATCTTTCATTGTTTTTCATTTTCATTACTTGCTGGATCGAGAATTATTCGTCGGATTTTTTTTCGTACTTCGAGCTCGCTCACTTTTTTTTCTCGCTTTTCCTTTTCATCTCGTTGCGATCTTACGATCGCGACGGTAGTTTCACTTTTTTTCTTTTTCCATGTATATTTATTTCAAAGACTGAGAAATTGGCGGAACGGGCTCCTCGTTTTTTTCAAATGCAATTTACACATTTGTAAATTTTTCTTTTTTTTTTTGCAAAATATTGAATAATTTTTCCAATGATACAAAAATGTTCAGATTGTTAGAATATTTGGAATCGATGTAAAAAGTCTCAAAATAAAATCAACAAGCGAGTACTGGCTGGACGATGAGTTTGAAAATTTTACATTTTGTCCAAATAGCAATTTCATTAAAATTAAATTTCACACGATTTAAGTTAATTTTCCATTTTCAGATTTAACTTTGTTGAAGAATAAATAAATGCGAGAATAATTATTTCTCACTGAATTACAATAATTTCATTATGATATTGTGTTCCAAGATTTATTAAGGGTAAAAAAGTCATTTCAAGAATAAAAGTGTAAAAATGGATTGAAAAAGGATTTGTGGAATCGACTGAAAGTGACTGACAATGAGAGCCAGTGCGAATCCCGTGAAGGTTTGTGACTAAGATGAAGGTTGGTTGGTGTGGTTTGAAGAAAAAGAGGTTGTGCTTCTTGCTGATGGTGTCTGGAAGGGTCACGAGAGTGCGGCAGAGACTTGGATTGAATGAAGCTGATGGATTTAATATGTGAGTATGTATCGGTTGAATGCATAGTTAAGGATGTTGAGTCCAAAAGTAAAAAAAAGAATGAAAACATTCGGAAAGTTTTTAACAAAAATGTACGTGTTCAGAAAGTTGATTTAATTTATATTATTAAAAACTCAAAAAAAAATTCAATTACACAGTTTAGTGAAAATCGAGTATAATTTTTTTTAACGCGAGAAAATTATCGTTAAAAAATATTAAAAATAATTTATAAAATAGAGGAAAAATATTGCACAATAAAATGTTCAAGAAACTCGTTTTACATAAAGTTACAACACAAAATATATCATGTTTATTTTAACATTTTTTTATTCACTTTTTCATTATTTATATTTTACTGCAACATAAAATAAAATTATTTTAATTCCTTGAATTGATCGTACCTAACAAAATTAGGACAAAACATCCAAAAGTTAAAACATCGATAAAATTTCAAAGTACGATAAATTCATAATTTCATGTTATTTGCTATGCACGAGTCTTCCATCCACAATAATATTTAGGTACGAATCAATGTGAAATCCAGCAAAATAAAAAAACCGAATTTTTTAATCAACCGGTACGGACTCGTCATCCTTAATGATCATTTAAGAACTAAAGAAGCGAATGAGAGCCGCACAAGAGATGCAAAACCGATGAATTCGAGAAAAAAAGCACTGCGTTAGCTTTCACCTTTTTTTCCGTTTTATTTTACGAATGGAAAAACTTTTTACCTTTTTATTCATTTAACGAATGAATAAAAAAAAGTTGTACTCAGGGCTCGAAAGTCAAGTCTGGTTCGTATTGTCTACTGTTTACTATTATTATTATTTTTACAATGAATGAAGAGGTAGTATGACACGAATACACAATGAGATATGAACGATGAATTTTATACAATTACGTTGGAAGATGAAAAAAAAAATACGTGCAGAATGAAATGATGAGATGTACATTTAACGAGACACGCGGTGTCTAGATTTCATTTTTCCCTTTTCTATCTCTTCCACTGCTTCATTCATTTATCTTTCTTTTTTTTACGTCGTAAGAATATTTCCTACACAAACGACTGAGAAAATGATCGAGTGTTTATACAATGTGAAGCGTCTCCTCGAAACGATTTCAATAACAGAAACAAAAGCCGCGATAAAATTTAGAATAGAGCGAAGCGGAGTGAGAAAGAGAAAGGACGAGACAATTTTCAGGAAAAAAAACTGAAAAAAATTTTAACTGAAGAGTCTGTAGCTTAAAAAAACTTTCAGCAAGCGTTAGAACTTGACTTTGGTAAAAAACGTCAAGAAGCAGGAAAAAGGAACTTAGAGAAACGAGGCACGAGAAAAAAAATAGCTACTTCCTTCCATACTGTTTATACTGGAATTTCTATTGGGAAGAAAATTCGAGTGTAATCGCGTAAAAATTACTTTATTCAATTTTCTTTTCATTCAAACGCAAATTCTCTTCGTTTTTCTTCGCAATTTAACCAATTTTTCACCGTGTATTATAAATCTCTTAAGTCAATTAGGATTAGACGAATATTAAAGATGGAATAATATTAATATTAATTAATAAATAATAATAATAATAATAATGATAAAATAATCGTTGCTCAAGAGTTGCCTTGCAGTGCGATTTGGAAGCGATCGTAATGAAAAATTGTAAATAATCCGTGGTGAACTTTGATGTTGGTTATGAAACAAATTTGATAAAAAGAAAAATGGAGGGTAAAAAAAATTCATGAGGGCGTCTGAGGTTGGACATACCGATGTGAGGAATTTGTGTGCGTTTTTGTAAGTAAATAAATGCGTCTTTTAGAGAAACAATAAGATACAAGACAGGATTTAATATATAAGAGCCGGAAGCATGAGCCGCGAGGAGTAAAAGAAAAATCTTGCCATAATCGTAGAGAGAAAAACGTCAATGTCAAAATTTCCATTAACTCGTTGTGTATGTGTAAATCTTGCGATTTGTTTAATTCGTAGTCTCATGAAGCAAAAGTGTCGAAATATTTCGAAATCGCGATCCGAAATTTTCTAAATTAATATGTAGAGAATTTGATAAAATTTCGTGATAACGTTCTTTAGCATCAAGTGGACAAATATAATTTTTTCAGGATTTTCTTCCGAGCGGTTCTCGAGTTATGGATCATGATAGACGCGTTCTTATGCACCGTTGTGAGTTTATACACAAATTGTAATATTAAATCACTCGAAAACTAAGCAGAAGAGAAATTTCAATTTAATGTTTAATATTGAAGAATATTCTCGCTAAATTTGATTAAATTCTCTACATTATTTAATTACCAATGTTTTTAACACGGAAACAATAAAAAAAGTATGATTCTTAAGGTATTTGTCGTGTAAATACGTGTTTCGATATAATTGTGCGAAAATAATTCAAAAATTTGTAGAAAATCTGTTTCAATATCCAACTCTCAATGAGGTTGATCAATTCAATTCCGAGATACTTTACATGAAAGATTAGCAGCGTCATATTAATTTTTCATGTAAAATATCAAAAATCTCTCGTTCGTCTATGAAAATCTAATTTGTGTAAATTTTCTTGATGAGGATCATAGAATTGTGTGGATTAAATTTGAAGAGATTTCATCGTTTAGAAATCGTGCCATTTATCATTCAAAATCACATTTTTTAAGAAGTGCAATGGCCTATATTTTTCATTACTTTATAACTTAAAATTTGTAGGGCATTCAATTTCTGTCTTTCCGTGCAAAATCAATCAATTAGTTTGTGAACACGTATTTACGCGTCCATTACACAAATCCGAAAATGTTTCTAATTATTTCTGTTGAAGAAGAACAAAAAAATTCCGATTATAGGGAGAGGTATTTACTTTTGGTCGGTAGCGAGAAGTTGTTTGTTTTCCTCGAGAGAGATTCTACAATGCTACAATGCAGACAAACGCTCTTGATTTTGTACTACTCGTGCTACGCGCTTTTGGGCTTCACTGTGCGTAAAATTGAATGTCTCAACGCCTAAGACACGATGAGTGTTTCCTCTTTCCGTCACAACGTAAAATCGTCGTGTACACGATTTTTTGACATTTTCAAAATGATTTTCCACACGCTGCCGCCTAAAGAGTAACTGCAAAAGAAAATGAAAAAAAGTATTGTACAAAATGGATTCAACTCGGGCGTACGAAGAAATAAAAAAAAAATTCAGAGAAAGTATGAAATGAAGGGCGAGAGCGAGAGAGAGAGAGAAAGAACGAACGATAACGAATTACGAAATATAATATTTATTTATTATAAACGTGATGTGTGTGTGTAAGATCAAAATGTTTTTACTGCTTGACACGAATGAAGCAGCAAGTATATAGGAAAATAGTGTGTTGACATTCTTTGTTAAAATATGTGTTGTAAAAACTCAAGTCAAATGAAAAAGAAAGATAGAAAGATATGAAAAAAACATTATTTTTTATGCATTTTTTCGTACTACACTCCCGTGAAATATTTATGAGTTATGTGTTATTTAAAATGTATTATTATTATATATATAGTAAAGCAGAGCCCGTCGATATTTGAATCGATGAGAAAAAAATACACGTTTTGATCTTGAACACGTCATCAACGTCGTCGTCAACATCGTCACAGTGAATAAAAAAATGAATCTTGAGAAGGAAGGAGATATCCTTTTTATTATTTCGTTCAATTCCTACGAAATAAACGTAAATACTTGAAAGAGACGAAAATTCCGCAATTTTTTAGTTTTCTGACCTTCACCAGTTCAACTTATTAGCTCAAGGCTCAAGGAATGTTCTGTGAGGTAAGCAAATATAGGTACAATATAAAGACTTCGAATGTTTGGTTTGCCTGTGATTCGTCTTGATCTTTCACTGATGAAATTCACATTTATTTCTAATTACAAATCGTTCTTTCGAATTTCGAAACTTATAAAAATAGATCATGTGTTTTTTCGATACTACAAAAAATTTTTTATAAAATTTAAACCAGAGAAACAAGATCGATAATAAATTTTGCTAATTTTCTTCATTTCCAACGGCCGGTAAAAATATTTTTAGTTGATATTTCCGTCGCTAGGTGTATACTCATCAATTATCATCCTCGCCGACATCATACAGTCGGTTCCGCATATTAGCATGGATATGGATGGCTAAGTTTGATTCATATGAGATGAAACTCCCAACTGTCACTTACGAGTCAAGCGATTTATAGTACTAAATCGTTATTAGCTACAGTAAAAAAATGGGACTATCAATTAATGCACTATTTCAACTTTTTATCGTTACAAATGTCATAAAAATCGCAACGGCCTACGAAGATAAGTTTGACGAAGAATTGTTACTCAAACCGCTACCTAGTGGGCATGTTTACGCTTACTTTCAATTTACAACGTTATGGGATATACCAAAGAATTCTCCTTCACGTGAGTTTGAAGACAAAATCATAATGTTTTTTACGAAATAAAAATAAGTATGAATATTCTTTTAAAATAATCGCAGTTCAACACTCGCACTTGTTTCCTCGAGGCCTGGCTGTGACAATCGCTCGTCACCAAGTAGACGAATTACACATTTCTCTCACCGAAGGATTATGGAAGTACCAAAAATGGGGATATCCTGTCCAGGATGCTGGTCCGGGAGCTGAGATTTATGCCTGGTTTTACAAGAACGTAACAAAGTAATGCGAGCTCTGCTTTTACATCAATATATTATTTTTCAACAGTAATTACATCAATACCTGTTACAAAGATTTTTCAAAGACTTTCTTCTAATTTTTGAAAAAATAATTTTTTTCAACAGTGTTGATCAAGAGTGGAAAGGATTGACAAATGCTCTCGCCGGCTTGCTCTGTGCTTCCCTAAATTTTGTAGATCCATCGAACAGCATGTCGCCGGAATTCAGTTTTCGACCCATGGGCGTCGTTGATGAAGCACCAAAATTTAGTCATTTGAGATATTCATCCCTGCCTAGAGAGATAGTATGCACGGAGAATTTGACTCCATTTAAAAAATTATTACCATGTGATTCAAGGGTATGTGCTTATTTCAAAAATGATCTTGAAAATGTAATGTTTAAATTGAACAATTTCAAGCACACTTTTGTATTGCAGAGAGGTTTAGCTACATTGTTGAATTCAGCTCCAATCCACAACACAAATTATCATTCCATAGGAATTCATTTCCGTTCGGTTTGTCGGAACGCGGCATGCACAAAATCGTCTTTAGAACTTCGACAGACAATTTCTCTTGTCTACGATACAATGGGCGACGATTCTCAGGTACTGATTAGTCGATTTTCTTACAGCTATAATGAGAATTAAAAAATTGCATACGTCTTGTGAGAATAAGGTACTGATAATTTATAATCATTAATCAGGATTGGTCCATAAGAAAACTGTTTGGTATGGGCATTCAAGGGGCTTGTCCTCTGGCGAACATGAGCAACGTGTACGTCGATATTTCGAGTAACGCCACGGTCAGCACGTACAAATTAACTCCAAATCCATCATCGGTGATAACTAGTTTTCGTGGAGGACAAATAAATCGTATTGCCGTCTACAACATCAAAGAACATGTCAAACGCGGTATTTTTAACGTCGCGACATTGCACAGTTCTGCGAAAACAAACTCAATAAATTATCCTGCAATTTTGTCAGCAAATCGATACATCATTGGTAGGAAAATTTTTACAAATTCATTATCACGTTTTAAATTCGATAGTAAATAAATTTTACTTTAAATTCGTTCTCTCTTAGGATACGGTCAAGAAAAAGGCAGTTTAGTCACGAAACTGTACAATAATCATTGGCAGCCAATCGATGTAATTTTGCTAGAAAATATTCCATGGTACTTATCCGTATACTTACATTCCATAAAAATCACGAGAAACAACGAGATCGTTCAGCCACGTGAGTTCAACTAAATTGTATCAAAAAAATGATGAATATTGTCAGAATTTAAGAAAAATCATTTTTTCATTCATTTCAGTGGTCCAGCGTTATCGTCCAGGCAAAGAGCGAAAACAACCGTATTATCTTGAACTAATTCTTCGATTGCCGGCACACTCAGTGACGAAGTTTTCCATGGATATGGATTACTTGTTCCTCAAATGGCAGGAATATCCACCGGATGCTAATCACGGTTTTTACATGGGACCAGCAATAATTACAGCACTTTTGCCAAACGCGAGGAATTACACAGGTCTGCCGATTGACGGTAGTACGATTTCATCGAGTTTCAACGCCTCTCGGGATGGTTATCTCGTACAAATGAGAACCGAAACGATTCTCATAAGCTTACCAACTCCAGACTTCAGTATGCCCTACAACGTCATTTGCTTGGCATGTACTGCAGTTGCATTAGCTTTTGGACCTCTCCATAATATTTCCACCAAGAGGCTTGTACTCAAGCACATACAGAAAAATTGGGGAGGAAAACTTGTCTCTGCGTTTACTGGATTATTTAAGAAAAAGACTAAAACGGATTAACATACGCCGTCACAATGTTTCAAGAATGTAGCTAAACGAACAAAAAATGCTTTCTGGAACAACTTGAAAATAAATTTTTTGTACGTCTGATATATGCCTTTTTTAATTCCATGTCCTCTTGAATGGAAGAAACTTCTTTGGCTACAGTGAAGGGAATCATTATTAAAAAACTATTAAATACTCAATATAACTGGGAGCAGTAGTATGTATTTTGTCAATTTTAGTTGATTGTAATAATTATTTACAGTAATATTGCCATTTGTTTTGTCTTCGTTGACAGGACTACAATTCCTCATGATCTTCTCGTTCCTCTTCATCACAGATATTTGAACACACATCTTCGTTGCGATCTTCTTCTTTCTTTTGGAAATATTGAATGATTGTATCTTCTTCATCACCGGCTATGTCGTCGCACTGGAATCATGAATTTGAATGACAATTGATTGCTAGTTCAAAGGATTCCTAATGTGCAAACTTAGTTATTCTAATGAAAAATTAAAAAATTTTTATTTACCAAGTACTCTAAGCTCTTATTCAAATCTCCATCTTGGATGATATCCACTTCACTAATATCTGCATTCAATTTACCATCCGGAGACACTAAATTCAATAAGGTCAATTTTTTGCTATCCTTGTATCTTGCTTTTGCATAGTCTGCCATTTTTTTGCAAGTATTGTCCAACACTTCAGATATATAAATAGCAGACTGGACCAAAGGAACCTAAAAATTATATTCATCAGTATACAGGAATGAAGTTTTATTTTATGTTTTAAAAATGCAGGTTTACATTGCGTACCGTCTTTTTTATCTCATTTCCTTTTCCATCTAATCGAAAACTACCAAGGTCAGCTTTTCTGTTTGGATCGGTCTTGGAAAGCTCATTGTTCATTTCTTTCTCAATTGTCCTACAAACTGAGCAAAAAAATAAATGACTTAACATAATGTTTTCCATTTCATTATTCTTTTTATAAGTGAAAGAATCGTAATCGTAACCTTTCTTGTAAAAAAAAACAAACGAAAATCGTTTCAATTGTTTAATCTTTATGTTTCACATTCATTTTACAGCTGAGGCATCAACTTTTTTATAACCATATATAATTTTCTTACCTAAACATTTCAACTCATCATTGTCTATCTTGTCGGTGGCGTCCGTAGCAACGATCATAAACAATACAGAAGCAACAAGTGTCAAGAAATTCATTTTCAATTGATATAAATTTGATCTTTCAAAGACAAAATAGAATTAGATGAGAGAATAATGAGGGAGCACACGGTCGTGTATCGTGTATCGTTTTCTCTATGATTTGATATCAATTTTGTAGATACTTTTATTCAGAAATGTTGAGAATCTTATCGAAAACGAAAAGCCACATCGTCCAACTGACATCTGACACACGTGCAATGCTTCGATAAACTGACGAATCAGAGAACGCCACACGCAGTCCCCACTTCCTATAGTAAAAATTTTGGGAACGAAAGTGGGATTCATCCAGGCGGTACATATTTGCATATAACTGAAGTCGTGAAAAATTGTAATTCACATATTTATAACAACTTTGCACACGCGTGCGAATTATTCATAACATGTGCGTATGTTTTGAGTGCGTTCTTAAATTGATCGCTACGAGCGCAATTATGTTTGGAGTGCGCTGCGTTCCAAAACTCATAATGGCTACAGTCGTATACGTGAATTATTTCATTCGGTAGCAGTGGCAACGGATTCAAATTTTATAATTATTTCTGGACCATTTGATTGTAAGTTAAAAGTAGCTAATAGTAGTATATTCATTGATGTTTGTTGTATAATATCTATTTAGACATATAAGATACAAATTTGGAGTAAATTTGTTGAATTTTCTTGTTTATGACAAATTCTTAATTTTTTACCATGACGTCAGTAAAAGCACTTGTATTACGAGATGTTTTTCTTCAAAATTTAAAAAATGGTGTTGGGACAGAATATCCGAAGACAAAATATCCGCGACAAAATAACCGCGATAAAATATCCTCGGACAAAAAAATCGAGTATAAAATAACTGCTG